>JASSUY010009562.1:0-15560 GCA_032466535.1 Forpus xanthops | reverse complement strand
CTCCCCAGCATCCCTATAGGCCCCCTTCAGATACTGGAAGGCTGCTATGAGGTCCCCACACAGCCTTCTCTTCTCCACGCTGAACAGCCCCAACTTTCTCAGGCTATCTTCATACAGGAGGTGCTCCAGTCCCCTGATCATCCTCATGGCCCTCCTCTGCACTTCTTCCAACAGTTCCACGTCCTTTTGATGTTAAGGACACCAGAACTGCACACAGTATTCCAAGTGAGTTCTCACAAGAGCAGAGTAGAGGGGCAGGATCACCTCCCTCGATCTGCTGGTTGCACTCCTTTTGATGCAGCCCAGGATACGTTTGGCTTTCTGGGCTGTGAGTGCACACTACCGGCTCATGTTCATTTTCTCATCAACTAACACCCCCAAGTCCTTCTCTGCAGGGCTGCTCTGAATCTCTTCTCTGCCTAACTTGTAGCTGTGCCTGGAATTGCTTCCACCCACCTGTAAGACCTTGCACTTGTCACAGTTAAACTTCATCAGGATGGCATCAGCCCACCTCATAAGTGTGTTAATGACCCTCTGGATGGCATTCCTTCCCTCCAGTATATCAACAGAACCACATAGCCTGGTGTCATTGGCAAACTTGTTGAATGCGCAGTTGCTCTTGTCATCTGAGTATTATCAAATTTTAAGCTATAGAAATCATGCCCATTTCATTCTTTAAATGAAAGATGGCAGTTTTACCCAGGACACCTGCTTTTTCTCCTTAAAAGCAGTCCTAAAACCAAGCAATTCTGAGTCAGCAGTGTAACAAAAAAGAGATTTTTGTCTCAAGTAGCAACTATGCAATCTGACAAACTGCTCTATTCCTCTTTCCTTCCTCGTATACTTTTTTGACAAACTAAGAAGACTGTTTCCATTAATATTTCAAGAATATTTTCAAGCTTTTATGCTAAACATTTTCATTTTCAGGCAACAACATTTGGGTTGTAAAAACCTTATTTCCTACCAACAACAGGAAACTGTAGTTGCATTGCCTAACTTTCCAGCATTCGATTCTACTACATGTTGCAAGCATTTTATAATAAGGCTTAAATGTTTTCAGAGGGAAAATACAGTGATGATTTCACACAGACTTCAAAAGCGATAGGGGAAGCTAAAGAAAGAACTGGTCAGGAATGTGAAAGTCAATGGCAGCCTTAGCTGAAGATGGTGAATCTTAAAATCCTGAGAAAAGCAATCACGACTAGTCAAAATCAAAATCACAGTCCTAGACTTAAGGAAACATTTCTGTTTCCTTAAATGCTTACCCTGGAACATAAGAGAGTCCTGGAGAACTGGTTGATACTCAAGGTTAGCCTCTTCAAAGCACATGAATCTATTCTCAAGTCCATGTTGTGGGACTCTCATGTTAGCAGCCCACCAAATCTAGTGTCTATTCTAGAATAAAGATCCTGACACACAGTTGCACAATTAACATGTCTTGTGAGATTCTCCCATGAATTGATACACAGCATCTTTTGAACCGGGACAAGCCTAAGAGAACTCAATCACTCATTTTTGCACACCAGTGATATCATAATTCTGTCAAAGTGCTAATCAACATTTTAGCAGTACTTAATACTTTCTTATATGTAGTTCAAGTCACTCAAGAAAGCCAGGGACATAAAAATTACCCTTAAAAATCTAGTCAAGAGGTGCTCTAAATCCAGTCAAGAGGCGTACTGTTGACTAAACTTCAGTTTGCAAATGCTGAAAGTGAGAAACCGCTTCATTTAAAAAAAAGCATCTGTAGTTCTACAAATGTGCTATTAAACCCAATGTGTGTTAAATTTGTTTACGTTACTTTTTATAACCAGTTTCTAACTGAGGCACTTAATCTTTCCTTAGATAAGTGAAATGAATTAATTACTATCAAATCCTAGACATATTTATGCATTTTGTCATAACAGTAATTTAAACGTCTTCTCAAAGAGAGAACTTGTAGAACTCTGAATATAAAACCACAGTTGACTACATTGCCTGAAAGCTTAAAAGCTAACCTAATTCAAGTAATTCCTTAATTCTATAGCAGCTTTTTAAAACCAAACAGCTCCTTTCTTTTTACTAAATATATTTCGATTAAGTCAAATTCTTCCTTACATCAGAGCTGCATGCATCACCTTGCCTCTAATACACTAAAAACTTTTCTGGATTTAGATGTCTCAAGTTAAACCAGTAGAAGATCAACATGTACACAAGCACAAGAACAGGATCAGTTTACATTCTGCATACACGAAAAACAGGAGGTAATTTGCACAGGACTCTGAAATCACTATATTTTTCATTCAAGAAAATTCATTTCCAGGGTATTTTCCACTGCAAAGGTGAAATTTATAATGGAGAGTCAGTTCAGTTACATTCTAACCACTTTACAAAGTAAATTCAAAACAGGTGACCTTTAATTACAACATAAAGCGTAATTCCTCACTGTCTTCATCTGAGCAGGAGCAAAATGAAAAAGGAAAACAGAAAGGAAAGATGATCTATACACTGAATTAGACAGAAACCAGGCTTCAATAAAGTTGTACTCACTTTCAACTAACTGTAAATTCATCAGTGTTTTCTTAATATAAAGACAAAAGTAAACTGTTTTGAGAAAAGCTTTATGCAAAGCACTATCCTGCTGCACTTTATTGCACTGGAAACCTAGAATGCTTGCTATGTGTTTAGCGCATACCCAAGAGGTCAGCACTCTTCATATGAAGTTTCCAACAAAATCTCAGGTACCTGGAGATCACATGCAGGCCATGATAAAATGACAAAGGAACACTAATTGCAAGACATCACTGGTATCTTCTTTTGTCTCTGCAGTTATACTCACTTGGTGCTTCACTTTTTTTTCACAAGACTATTGTATAAATAGTTTATGCAACAGCCAGATTTCTGTGTGTTGAAAAATATCACAAGAACCTTTGGGTACAACAACAAAACCCAGGTATATCTGACAGCCATGTTCCCAGGTATAAGACAGAGTATGCAATTCAGAATTGGGCAGCATATTGACTTCACTCCAATTATAATTAAGCCATCAAATTCAAGAAGACTTCCTGATAAAAATTAAAAAGACATTTTCATTAAAATGTACTTTTCCTATCCTTCACTAGCACAGCAGCATACTAACAATATGCACACCAACTACTCTAACTTCTATTTATATAGTAAAGCACAGGCATTGATATGCATGAGAATTAAAATAACAATAGAGCTCAAACTGCTACAATTTATTACCTACACAACATTTTCTTCCAAGTATAAACACACTGAGCTCAAACACAGTTATGCATTCACAAGACTTCAGTCAGTCGGTCAGTTACTGGGAAGACTTCTGAGCATCTGAGTTGCAAGCACAATACCATAGCTAAATAAAATAGAACTATATTGCAGCCTGAGAATTTCACAAAGCAGTCAATTAAATGTACAATGTAATAAAACAAGGATTAGGAGGAAAAAAAAAAAAAAAACTATCTGTAGCAGGATAATAAGCTAATGAGATCACTCTTGAATTTAAGTACCAGAATCTGGGCTTCTTAAAACAATGGTGCACAAAACCTCCAGCTACTTTCTCTTGACATTATATTGCCAGTAACAACAACAAAAAAATACTCACTGCTGTCAGTATATCAGCACATTACAACTCCTCACACCCTAAAAAAAAATCCTGCCATCACCACCTTGCATCTTTCTTGGCACTGTGAGAGAACAGCATAAAGGTCATGGAAAGCAAACTTCACTCGCATTCTTACAGGTGGCTCCTCCAGATTAAAGCTGAAGAGCCGCTGAGCAATGGCACGTAGGACCTTTCAGTGTCTTCACAGAATACAACACTTCAGTTCCCACACCTCTGAAGCCAACATTTTTTAGCAGTATGCAGTCACTTTTATTTAAAAACAAAATAAGACCTTGTGTTTACTGCTTATATACCACAAACTGAAAATCAGAAGACATACAGGCCAATTGAACTACATGGGAAGGAAGAACTGGGTAATAGCCTCTCCTTTTCTGTAAGAGTCACAGCTACCGCAAAGAATTTAAAAGCAAAAAAAAAATCCTAGCGGCTCAAATAAGTAATTCTACATTCCAGCAGGCTTTAAATGATTTGCCAATTATACTGTCAAAGTAAGAAGCTACAGTCAAAATCTGTCTTTTTTATATCGTAACCTATTTTCCAAATGTATTATGAAAAAATAATCTTTAATATGCACTACCAGTCATTCAACCAAGATTCAGCGAATTCTAAGCCCACACACTTGATTTGTCATCTATTTGGCTGCTAAATCTGACTTTGAAAGAGTGATGTGTTACCTTATTATTGTTTTTAAAAAGATTTCTCTTGGGATTGCACAGCAAAGGAATGAGTATGTAGCCTATCTTACACAGGAAGGAGAGATTTTTATCCTCAAAAACAGGAGGCTCGCCCACATGATCACCTGGGACAAACTTGGCCAGTGCAAGCAGGCTAGAAGGTTATAGGAGCCTGGGAATGTTTAACATCAAGAAAGTAATTACAGCCCAGCAAGATCAGAAGGAATTACACAGGAAATGTGAACAGTAACCCTTTCATGCCAAAAAAAATCATGAAAAAGTGAGCTCTCGGCTGCCAAACTATGAGGCTGTGCAAACCAATTGCAAAAAACAGGAATGGAAAAAAACACTATATATTACAAGGCTATAAATTCCCAACGACGTGATAAAGCTATACTTCCAAGAAAAGAAAACAACCTCTGGTCTTTCTTCTTGCCATGTATCTGCAGTATAATTAAAGCTCAGAAGAAACATGAAAACATTTCAAACACTACTTAAGAATGGTCAGTTGTCTCTTCTGACTTTTTTCTTTCAATTTTGTGCTGACCAAACAGTCTCCTCCCTAGAAGGTGGTCAAACATCTTGTTCTTATTTAGTCATGGGAAATTCCCTTCCAAAATAAATAGTGTATTATCTGAGAAAGCATACTAATTCTCTCAGTTATCTATTCCACACAAATGATCTCTCAAATTTTGAAATATACCCCATAGCTCAACAGAATAGGCTTAAGACACCCTATGTATCTGCTGGAGAAACAAACTATATTCTCTAGGGACATGGGGGAATTTGAGTAATCTGACTATAGTTCAATCTAGTAAAAAGCCTTCAACAGCCATTTTTGGAAAGTAAACAGTGCTCATACATGCATGCTCTTTACACAGAAGTTGGAACCATTTTAATGAAGCAAGAGACTTTTTTTTAAGCTCCCTACTAAGGAATATTGCATTCCTTTACATCGACCAACAGATAATGCTGCAAAGTTAGTGTACACAACCCTGACCAGACAAGAGATGAGCAATAAAACAATCAAACACTAGTGGTTTTATTACTTTGTTGATTAAAATAATGATGAATATAGTCTCATTTTAGGAAACAAAAACAGTAAGCTCCCTTAAAATGAGTAGTAGTGTATGTCTGATCTACCCAAAAATGAGATAATTTATTTTTTTTAATAATAAAAGTATCTTAAACAACATGCTTCTTTAGTCATTCATAAAATTACAAACTCTAACAGCATTACCACACACTGCATTTGCACAGCACCTCTATACCAGAATTTCAGCTTCTTTTCTTCCACCTTGTCACTCAGTCATTCCCCTCTACTCATGTGTTCTGTTAAATTCTACTTTGTTTCCTTTTCCTTGCCTTCACATCTAAGGCTGGCCTTTGCCATCACCAACACCACACGCACAAGCCACATCTGCATAACTGAAGTCTACTCAGCTACCTGCCCAGTGGAACCACCAAATAAAGAAAATCAAGGGGAAAAAAAAAAAAGGAAAATAAAATACAAAAGAAGCACATGAGAATTTTGGGCATGGGCATGCAAACAAGGCAGACACGGTGTAGTAAAGATCTACCAATCAAGAATCCCAAAAAGTCATTGCTGACATTATGGCCTGCACAAGTAACTATAACTCCCATTCCTCAGAGATAAAACTGAAATATGAAACAACTATACTTTCTACTATTTTACTGAGGTGAAGGCTGAAGAGACAAGCAATGTAACCTCATTCTGAAAACAAACAGAAGGTTCTGTTTTCTCTTGCACTAAACTTAATCCCACTTCTAAGGGTTGGTGATTAGCAAAAACAAACTTGACTCTCCTAATCAACACACGTTCTTCTGAGATTAAAGTCACTTCTCCTAAATTTGTCTGTCTCCACAGGAGATTAAATACTCAACAGTATGATATCCATAAAAGATGTTCGCCAAAAACTGCAATATATGATGAGACATTAAATTTTCCATGGCTATAAACTCAACATAAATCTATCCACAGCAAACATTTGTTGGTCAGTCTGAAAAATGCTTCCATATTGTTGCAAGATACTTGTACATGCAAAGTGAAAAGACTTCCAGTGATAATGCCATTGTTTTTTTAGTGGCCTGTGATGGTTCAAACATGCATAAAACCAAAGCCTTTCTTTCAGCAAGGTGAACTGATGGGTCTGAAGTCTGTTAGAAGCCATGAGCTAACTACAAGGACTCTTACCATGCAAATGAATTGATGACAACAGCACTGGGAAGGTGTTTCCTGTGCTTCTCAAGTGTAGGCAGCATGTCAGAAGGTGAGCACTTCCTTCAAACAAATCAACATTTTCCACTTAACCACATCTGCTCTTTACAAAACCTCTTT
This sequence comes from Forpus xanthops, assembly GCA_032466535.1. Lineage (NCBI taxonomy): Eukaryota > Metazoa > Chordata > Aves > Psittaciformes > Psittacidae > Forpus > Forpus xanthops. The sequence goes on along the minus strand of JASSUY010009562.1, from coordinate 8,902 downwards.
AGAATTAACGTCTGAAAACTAGTAATGCAGCAGTACTAGCAATGGATTTTAATGGACAGGTTGCCAGCATTCATCTTATTTCTAGAAAAAATACAATTAACTTTAAAAACCTTAAAATATAGAATTTCATAGTCTGGGCCTGTGAACCCCCTTTATAGTGGGAAAGCAAAAAAAGATTAATGAATTCCAAAGGTACCAGTTTAGAAATTATTAAGCTGATAAATACAATCATTTGTCATATAATTAGACTTCCACAGAAATTTAAAACTTCCTGCATTGGGAACATCTACAGCTAGTCAATTCAACATGTTAATATTCCCACCCAGTCTCTTCCTAACTGCAAGTATACATGCTAAATATTTTCTCTTTCCCAGTATAAAGCAGCTTTCTAAATATAACTGCCAAAGACTGAATTCTCAGATAACTACACCATTCACAGATGTGTATTTGAGAGAGAGGCTGCTAAAGAAAATCTGAAACTCTTTCTTGTAAATACCCTTCAAGAATGCACGCATGGTTATTGTGTGCCAACCAGTACTAAGGCAAATTTTGAAGTTCATGTATTAACTTTCAATTAAACATTTTTGAAATAGTCTTACTAGTATTTCATGTACAAAATGTTAAAAAGTGACAACTCAAGTAAACCATTCTCATTACCTGAACAACACACTCTTTAAAACATAATTCCACTTTGATAAAGGCTTATACTGCCAATAAAAATTACTGTTTCTCCCATCACCAAAATCTCCTAGGGTTAAATAAGACCTGAGATACTTAAGCCTGTCCTAGCTCTCTGACAGGACAGGGCAGTTGCAATAGTATATAGGTACAGTCCACTATCCAAATGATGATTCTTTTTTTCCTTTGTGTTTTCAAGGGGGGAGAGGCTTTGCAAATTATTAGACATCACCATCAAGACATCACTGTATCCTTGGCTTACATTTTTAATATTCGAGCTAAATTCCACTACTCCACAAGTTCTTGAATCAAATTTTTCTAGTTCTTGAATCTTTTGCTTTTTTTTCTTTCACAGTGAACATCTTCCAGAAAAAAGAGAAGATATACACAGAACAAACCAATTCTGTAGTTTGGAGTTTCCACCAACCTAGGCAGCAGCATTCTTAGTCTGAGTTCTCCTGCTTCCCAAAAGTTGATAAGCTAAATCTTCTAAAGATATCTGCATTTCTACAAATGCAGTCTGATTTTAAAATCAAAAAGTTTGCTCAACTTTAGTCTTGAAAATGAATGAGCTTTCAGCCTCAAAATTAAGACACTGCCCAGTGAATATCAAGAAGAAATTAAGTATAAGGCAGACATAAATGATGCTAACCAAACGCATAAAACTATTACAGTTTCAGCATCTCACTTTAAGCAGAAGAACATGCCTTAAACTAGTCAGAAATGCAAAATCCTGCACTGGACTGGATTTACTCACTGTCTGAATAACCCTCACAGCAGTTGTTGATCAAATCTGGCTTCCTTTACACTTAGGAAATCAAAAAGGCTTCACTCAGTCCTCTTGGAGCAGCTCTAACCACAATTATTTTGAGGCTTGTCACTTTCAAGCTGCTGAAATTAGCTACCAAACCAGGAAACTCAACATGCTACAGCTAACAGGCAAGTTGGTTTGCCCTGTTTTCTTTTAGCAGCACATTTACATCTTTCATCAGCAAAACATATGGAAAGATTTGTTCTCAAATCTAAACAGTACACTACGATCCTAACTCTGTAAGCCCTGAGGGGAACAGAGCATGTACATTACATATCTCACACATATTTTTGTGTGAATTTGACAATTCATCCCACTACTACCAATTGTTTTTTTTAAAGAAGTCAGACAACTTCATTAAATTCCAACTAAATACATAATAAGACACATTTCTTCTATTTCAAAGTCCATCTCTCCAGAAAATAAGAGCTATGACAGCCACCACTAGAATAGGAAGACTTAAATTAGGAGGCAACACAGTTTTCTAAACAACTAATACAAGATTAAGGAGCATCACCTCAAGAAAAAGCAGAAGATTTATTATTATTATTCCCTCCAGATGATTTATTGTATAAGTAACACTTTTTCACAGCAGGGAAGAAAAGAAATCCTCAGCCTCTACAGTGTCTTAAGTACATCATTAAATATATAAGACAACAGAGAATTGGCACAACTTTCAACTGTAGCAACCTGCAACCAAAACTACTGCAAATTACATCTCATTTACTTTTTTATAATCTATACATTGCACTGTGGCAGTATATATTCTTGAAGTGCAGGCAGATGATGAGACGATGATGGAAATATAGATGTGAGAAAGATAAACAAACAAGCAATCATTTTACTTACAAATTACACAAGGCGCTTTCAGGAATGGCCTTTTAATCAAGGCAAAGCTAAAATACTTCCGGCCTTAAAAAAAATACAAAGAAGCAGCCACTAACTTTTGAACATTCTGCTCTGTGCAAATTGAAAAGAAATAAACCAAAGCATTAAACTTCTCCAGGATCCCATATACATCTGGCACCCACCTGCTTATGCAAAGACTGGCAATGTAGTGGTGGCTTTTAAATGTCTATTTTCCAAATAGTGACAATCCCTGAACAGCAAAGCTTACTTTTTCGATGTTCCAACCAAAATGATGTCTACAAGTTGACCATTATTTTAGGCTTATCATTCCTGACCTTTTAGTTATTGAAGTTTTTCTTCCTCGACAGAGAGGAATTCCGTTTTTAAGATTCATACAGAGAAAATGTTTTGGTATAAGTCATGGCTATTCTAAGCCAGGAAAATGTCCTGTAGGTCACTGAACTACCATCTTTCAGGCAAGTTCTCCATAATGAAGGTATCAATTATAATTTCACAGGCATATTTTATTTCATAAATAAACTCTGTTACCATAATTTGAGCTGTGGGAAAGAATGCCTGCATCAGGGCATCAACCCTTGCAGCACAGCAAGTTTCGAATTGAATGCCAACTCTAAATTTTATAATATGGATTCTAGCAGCAAAAAAATAGGAGGAAGATTTCCCCTTCACCCCTCAAATTCCCATAAGCCTTCTGAATTCTTTTATTCCTGTCACGGCACTTCCCCGACATCTGCTCTTTGCTGCTCTAGAGCCAAATACAACAAATCTAAGTCAATCTGTTGCTAAACACACCAAAAGTGAAAACTGCAGCCTCCATTAAACAGAGTGAAAAGGACATTTCAGTGGGAATGAGCAAAAGCTGATTCTGTAGTCTTTTTCTGCTGAACGCTGCTTTTGATGCTTTTATCACGGAGTTTAGTATTTGAGTTTGATAGAGACTGAAAGCAAACACAGTTTCTAAGACTTGAACCATGCCAAGAGAGAAGACTGGCAGAGCGACAAGCATGCTTATTTAATTAAGACACCCCCACTGCTATTTTTTATGAATTTTTACATACTTTCTGGAATGTGGCTGAATGACACAGAAGGCCAGCATTAGCTCATCTCACCCTCCCTAGATATTTGATTGCTCTAGGTACAGAACAAACTTGTGCACTGATTTGGATAAAATTACAGCAGGAATATCTCCTTAATACATAAGCTGAGGCAAGAGAAAAATCAAAGCTTAACAAAACAGTGCCCCACTAGTGGCAAGTCACAAAACCTGCCCTATATCATTTAAAATAACTACCCTACATGATTTCTCTCCAAGTTGATGAGGATCCCAATGTTACTTCCCAAAACTTCTTCCTCAATGTCCCCACTTACAAGAAAAAAAATGTAAATCAGTGAATGATACCAACAGAATTAGACCTCTTACCTAGTGGGTATTTCACCTAGATATAACCTAATACAGGGAGAGAGAGAAAAAAAAAAGTAAGATTCTATAACTCTTTCTCCTGTAAACAAACTAGGGACAAACTTTATTCCTTTACTCCCACCATCAATATACAGATTTTTAGATGAGCTTTACTACTATAAAGGAACTCTTTACTGTAAGGGTGGTGAGGCACTGGAATGGGTTGCCCAGGGAAGTTGTGAATGCTCCATCACTGGCGGTATTCACAGGTCAGGTAGCCTTGGGCTACATGGTTTAGCGGGAGGCATCCATGCCCAGAGCAGGGGAGTAGAACTTGATGATCTTAAGGTCCTTTCCAACCCTAACTATTGTATGATTCTATGATGGAAAAAATAATCTTATATAGGACAAAAAGCTGAGTGATTATATTCTTTCAGGAGTCTATGTAAATACACACCTGAGTCTGTGTATATATTCTTGCACTCTAAATTGTCCATTTTCTATTAGAATTTTACTAAATTAAAATTATCGCTAGACTGCAGAGCTCACTGACTTATCAATTTATTAAAAAACATATCCTCTCTCAAGTTTCTTTTCTCAGTTTGCCAGCCTAATTTCATAGACCGTCCCTTACTCTTACAGCATGAACCAGCAGAAAAGTTCTTGAATTACTCTCCGCAAACCACTCATCATTCTGTGTACTTGTGTTATACTTCATCCTATTCATTGCCTTTCAAAGGCCAAACGCCTAACTCCTTTTTTTTTTTTCCAGTTTATCTTTATACAAGGAGATTTTGATCCCTGTAGACCCCTCTTTTAGTCTTTTCTCTGAATCTCCTCTTCTACACCCCTTCTTTCTAAGGGAGGCATCCAGCACCACATACACTCTGATGGCAATACTGTATGACAGTAAGATACTGATTTTTACCATAGCATTTTATTCTCTATGCTATTCTCCATCACTCTGATGGCATGCTATATGACAGTAAGATACTGATTTTTACCATAACATTTTATTCTCTATGCTATTCTCCATCACTCTGATGGCATGCTGTATGACAGTAAGATACTGATTTTTACCATAGCATTTTATTCCCTATGCTATTTTCCATCACGCTTCATTTACTCTCACTGTAAATACAAACACATATATCAGAAGTTAACAGAGCTCTTCGAAACAATTCTTAATACCCAGCCTCGTACTCAGAACACGTGACACTATTCTGTCACTGTGAAGACTTCTCATTTTGAGCCAGGTAGTCTTTGGGTTTTTGTCCTTCAGTGTAATTTCTTCCTCATATCTCACCCATTACAGTCTACAAATCTTTGTCATATGCTCATCAGGGTATCTTCCCAGAGAGAAAATCACTGGTTTACAAGAGAACATAAACACAGACTAAGCAAAGGTAATTGCTCTAAATTGCAGGTATGTGGACTTTTCTTCAGTGAGGCATAAAGTATGCTTTGGTGCAAGAAAGGTCTGTAATGTAATACAGCAAACCTGCCTTTTGAATAATTAGGCCTTAAATAGACAACATAACACATAAGAAGTCAAGAACATTCTACATATCACCTACCCTACCAGAACTATGAAAAACATGCAACATCCCTGAATTAACTTACTAAAATATCCTAAAATATGACAGATATTACATTAACCCTTAAAGGGCCAAAACTAGAGAAGAGTTCCCAATAAAAAGGTGGGATTCAAAATCTGAAATCACATCTGCCTATTGTTATTCTTCTCTGGAAGCTAAAAAAAGCCAAGAGAATCAAAAGTCTAAGGTTTGGGGTTTTTTTTTTAATCATGAACAGTATTGTAAAGTTTGTTTAGCACTGCCATTTAGGGAAAAACATAGTAGAGTGATTGATTCAACTCTCTGTTCTTAAACACTTTGATAAAAGAACAACTATTTGTGAAAATAACAAAAAACAGCTGAAGGCATTTGGGTGGTCTCAGTTTCAGTCCTGTAATACACAACGGTCCCTTCTTTCTAAATCCAACACCAATCTGTTTTTCTTCTTCAGTAAGGCCTCAAAACATGTTGATAACAAAAGCTGTAAAACCCACTGAACATTCATATTATTAATCTAGGACGTTTTACTAGTATTCTGATAACTTCAAAGCATTTGATTCATCTTATACAAAGTAGGCTCACATACATAACAGAACTATGCAGGTTTTTAGAGACTGATCCTTTTTGATTCCCTAACAGTATTTTGAGGGTTTGCATACTTTCACCTTTAGGATGGTGCACATAATTAGCAGCAAATCATGCCAGATATTGAAATATTATCGCCTTGCTTCTTAGAAATGTGGATCTACCTTATTTCTTCACCACCCTGTCTGTTTTGAGCCGAGCAAGACCAAGAACTGCTAGAATCTCATGTCTTGGTATATGTAACACCACTTGACTGAAACACCAGCCAGATATAAACCTGAGATTCCAGGGACTCAATGAAAACTGTCAGACTGTAACCTCACTCTGGGAGGCTAACCAGCCAATGATGGACAAAAAAACCAACCAAAATTAAACTTTGTATCATTACTGTTTAAAATCACTGGCACACAGAAGACTGAAGTATATTTGAAACTACACGTCAGTAACTGCAACATCCCTATTTTCTATGGTTCATCCAAAAGAACCACAAGCATATAAATAAGAAAAGTGAAGTGGTAAAGAAGCATGAGTACAATAGAAAACACATTGGTCTAAGCTGCAATTTGTCACCATGCATCATTTTCAGAACACTGTCCCTAGGAAAAAGTTTTTAGAAGAGTGGAGTCCCTTGCAATTGTCCCTTACAATAGATGAATAATACACCAAAAAGTAAGACGAACCATTTTAGGGAGTTGTTTGATTTTTGCTTTTTGGTCCAGGTAAAACTATTAAATACTCCTATAGTTAGTTCAACCTTCAGTTACTGATAACAAAGGGCTTCATGTGGTAGATTGAGTATGGAAACTTTGCTCTGACTCATCTGCCAGCCAAACTCGAACAAACAGCAAAAATTCTCCATGAAACTATAAAACTGAAGGCACCTAATACCTCAAACCAATTTCAGTGATAGGTCCTAGGAAGCCTGGCGGGAGTAGTTTCTTTCTCCCACTACTTCTATACCTATCAAATAAATTTTCTGTGCTGCCGTTCCACCTCTTTTGCACTTGGATCTTCTAGCAAGCCGTAAGAATACTCCTACCTTCCTGCTTCTTCAGTGACTCGCTGTGATGGAGATAATTCAGCAGGCTGGGATAAATCCAGCTTCAAAGCTCATCTCAGCACATGACCTCTTCTGGGCATCAACCATGATACTTTCTCTAAACCAACAATCCTGGCCTTAGACTTTCTGAGAAAAAAGAAATAAAAATAAAAAAAAAAAAAAATAAAAAAAAAAAAAACCAAACAATAAAAGGCCAAGCCACAGAAATGACTGGACACATGCACAGAAATTAATCTCATATAGCAGCCTCTAAAAGTCCCACTTTAATAAATATATAAATATGTTAATTACTCAATAGTGCACAATTTTACTCTTTATATGATCCCATGAAAAAGCCCTCAAGATGCTGCAAACGTAAAAAAAAGCTTTTTTTTTCTAAAAAACAGCTTAACCACAAATAAATTAACCACAATGCATTACAACTCTGAAAGATGCATCAAGCTACCTATAATATTCTTTCTTTTCCATTTAATCAATAGTTGAAAGTATACTGACAGCTCAGTATTAAGCCTGTTTAGTACCAAGACACCAGCTAGCAGGCTAGCTTCAGGCAAAGCTTTCAGTACTGCATACCCTTCAAAAAGATGCAAGAAAGAATCAATGATAACAAGAACAGTTCACAGTTCAGGTGAGGACTAAAGTGGTAAAGTGGTAACAGACTGAAGTGACAAACCAAAGACAGATTCTCCCTAATTTATGCAGTTTGGCATCCTTGTTTCATACACACAAAGTACAGTTCCACTACAGTTAGGTTCATGGAGTTTTGATTATATTTTTGATGTTAACTAGGAAGAATTATCAGATTAAGATGTATTATTCCACAACTGTGATAACATTTCTTACATTTAATTACGCTACAAATACCTATTAAATCAGTCCTTAAAAAAATAATGCTCAAATACTACTTAAACTAGGTTTAATCAGCTTATTAAGGACAAACCAGTACCTATAAATATAGTACTATAAGTCAAACACACTTAAGTAGTAAATATGACACGAAGAATAGCATGGCTTCTAGGCAGCTGTTCTGTGTGTTTTCATGAAAGGTGAGAAGACCAGCAGTAATAGAGAGCCAACACAACACAAAGAAGAAAGCATTCTTCAAATACCATTTTAAGCTGAGAGGAAGAACCAGCAAGAGAAAACATAGAATAAAAAAATTTATCACTTTTTGTTTTCAAAATTAAAAAAAAAAAATCATTAAACATCTACATACTATTTTTAATTGTTACATTGTGAAGTGGTTTGCATTTTATTCAACTTTGGTAAGAATGCACAAATACACTTAATGAGAAAGTGCCCAATTATTACTCAAGCACTGCTGTTCTCTTATCTGCCAATATCAGCCTTGTAAAACTGCATCTTTAAAAATGCATGTTTTAAATTTTGTTTAACAAGATCTTTTTATGTAAAAACATGTTATGGATCTCTGTAAGTGAACTACAATAAAATGAAACAATAAGTCTAAGCAAAGAAGAACAAAATCTTGATTGCAAATGAGGATGAGCATAAAACATTTTTTTTACTGCTGCTGAACACTAATATCTTTTTTGGAAATACTGAAAATACTGTTTCATTGTTTCAACATTCCATTGGAATACACCCTCATTAGATTACACCCTGCGTGACTCTACAGAATTTAAACCAAACAAACCAACAATCAGCAACTCATACATGAAGACAAGACCTCTATACAAGGGAAGCACCTAGATGGCAACTGAACCTTTCCCTTCCTTGACTACTTTTAACCAGAACATTAAAAAGAGGTTCTGAAACACTGTGGTAATTCTTTAGACAGGTTTGCTAGGGAAAGAACACATGGAAACATTTCCATTAAAGGATACAAAGTTAAAGTATATCAGATACCTAAGGCTGTCTACATCTACTCATGTAACCTGTACTAAACATGTAGCATCTTATCA
>JASSUY010009561.1:0-17707 GCA_032466535.1 Forpus xanthops | reverse complement strand
CACTCAATCCCACTGTCCATGTCACTGACAAAGATGTTGAACAAGACCGGTCCCAACACCGATCCCTGAGGGACATCGCTTTTTACTGGTCTCCAGGTGGACATTGAGCCATTGAGCACAACTCTTTGCAAACCAAGACTTCTCACCACAGCACACCCTTCCCACTGATCCACAGTCAGACTGAGCCTTTCTCTGCCCAAGGCATGAACTGAGGACATAGGGCTGTTGGAACAACTGGAAAATGCAAGTGGGGTGCTGTGAAACCGCAGCTCTCCTATCCTGTGCTCAACCAAGGCAAGGGTAACTCCCCCTGATTCCCAGCCTGCAGAGCTTCCCACACACCCCATGCACTGTAAGTATTGATGTAAGTAGGAGCTGTTCTGTGCCAGTGAACAGGTTAGATGTGTTCTAATACGTCTAATACTTCTCCGGTGGCATGGATCTGCCTTTGCCATAAGAATTGACAAGCAGCCTGGAAATCACTACATTTGCTTTTTACAATATATTACCCATGTTCAAAGTGCCTCAGCCTGAACCTCCCACTCATAACTCTCTTAGCTGCTGAAAGAGAATTACGAGCAGCTGGTGCCATGGATGCTTGAAATAATCAATACTTGCTTCAGGGTAGATAGCTTCCCTTCTTCCTCCAAACACATCAGTGTGATTTATGGTAGAAAAATTAAAAAACAATGCATTCTGGGTGTCTTTCTCCCTTTTTTATTTTATAGGTAGCTAATAGGTGGTGGTGACCATACCGCTGTTTCTGAGCAAGCCTAGAGGAGCCAGATACAGGTGAAGCCCACGTTTCCCTAACTTTTCAGTCCAGCCTAGTGGATCTCTGAGTTTGCTCTGGGGTTCTATCCCAAATCTCAGCTTTCCCACCCCACTGATGCAATTAGTATCAACTTTCTTCTCAAATTTGAGGGGAGAACATATTGTTGCCTGGCTTTTGTGTTCTTGTGTGTTGTTCCTCACTGAAATGCTTGCAGAGCCCAAACAAGGAGCATTCCCCATGGGCTGCTGTCCACGGGCCCCACCTGCCTCCCCAGCCATGCTGAATGAATCTCACATGCAGCTGTGCAGCAAGAGCACCCATTGGAAGCTTTCCCAACAGCAGAGTGATGTTTGTCCTGAGCAGCAGCTCTCCTTCCATTTGGGGAGTGGTTTTTTTTGGGTGGTTTTCTGAGATACTTAAAGGTACATTCATTTTTCTTCCTTCAGAAAAGTGGTGGTTTTGTAAAGAGAGGAAGAGCTTTTGAGAAGGTTTGGCTCCGATACTTCTTGAAACAGAAATCACTGCTTTGCAATGATCAGTTACAGTGATGGATGAGCTCTCAGCTGATACCTGTGCTACAGGTGAGCATGGAGTGAGGCTGATGAACAGCCCTTCCCATTCACCTCAGGCAGCATAAGAGCTACTGCAGCTTAGTGCCTTGCTGCTGAGAACAGTGGGTATTTTTCTTTTGCCTTCTCAAGGAGGAAAAACTGAAGCAGTAGCCTCTGGAAGCAGCACTAGGAGTCTGTTACTCATAGATGCTCTTCCAGTTTCTGAGAACGTGGGACACATTGTGACACCAACTGAAGGAATTACTTTAGCAGGCATTCTCAACTAATGAACTCCAGCCAACTTCTCCACCTGGCTGCAGAAGCAAGCCAGCAAATGGGTGTGATGTGGGTAAGGGGCTTTCTCCAGGGGAATAAGCTGCTTCCTGGTGATAGCAATGAGATGAGTGCACAGACAATGACATCAGGGCTTTTAGCCCCTTTTGATTTTATTGAAAGAGATATGGAAGGTTTTTTTTTTTTAGAATGACATAGGTTTTTAAGTCAGATTAGTTTTGTTCTTTGCAATGTATGATAAAGGCTCGAGAGTTCTGGAATGGCTTAAAGTTTTCTTGGTTGATTTGTTCTTGTGATGTTGAAGATATCAAAAATATCCAGTCTGTGTTTTTCAATGAGGTGTCTTGAAATAATGATTGTGGGTGATTCTTACAGTGAGAGTTTACATCTTGGGTGGAAGTGCTAAGCATAAAATAACCTTTGAGAGCCATTTCCACTCTCCCCAGATTCATTTCACATTGTTAAATGAACTGTTGAGTGAAGGGCAACCGATACTCGGTTTTTGGCACATTGACTTGAAGGAACATAGTAGTTCCATCATCTTTCGTGTCGTCTCTCTTCTGAGTGTTCATGAAAGCTGAGCTTTGAATGAAAAAGAAATTCCTAATTAAGCATAAAAATAAATTAGCACAGAAGCTGTTATCTTCTTAGCAATTAGTGCAGAAGAGAGCAAAGTGTAGGAAGTTCTAGTATTGTGATTCTTTTTTTAGCATTCACGTGTCTGCCTGAGTTTTACCTGTCATTGTATTACTAATGCTTCATCAGGTAAGTCACGTAGTGAGGGTATGGGAAATAATTTGCAGCATTTTCTTTGCCAGGGCATTGTCTGAATGGCAAAACCCAAGTGGGAACAACACTGAGCTACGGAACTCTCAATGCTTTAAATTATAAACTAACAGAAACTACAACCAGAGCAGTTATGAGGGCAAATAAAAGCAAAGCTCTCAGGAAGAGGTGTTCAGTGTGGGAAGCACCAAGTAGTAATTACTAGGGAGAAGCCATGAGGCTCTGGCAAACACAGGACTGGATCTCAGAGCAGGGGGGCTCCATGGCACACAGTGTCCAGGCCCTCGCAAGGGAGAAACCTGTGTCCACAAGTGTGGGACTGAGCCCATGAAACCATTCGAGGTGTGCCTGAGGTAGGATCTTTGGCCAGGCTGTTCTTGCCCTGTCCCATTGTTGTGCTGGTCAGTTACCACCCCTCTTCCCCTGGGGACATCTGTGACTGAGACAGCCACAGGGGAACGTGTCCTCCCATGCTGGGCAGTGACAGGGTTCTCTGTGGGAAACAGGTAACAGTGTTCAATAGGAAGCTGTGGCTTCACTTATTTATTTATGTATTTATTTATTCTCCTTATATATCCATACAGTAACTACAGTTATGTTCTTTGAAACCATTCTTATTTACTTTCTGCTTAATATCTGAAGGTCTTAACAGACATCAAGACTTTTTTCATAGGTGCTCATATGATACAGTCCTGCCCATATCCCCCATGCCCTTTTTTTATCTTTGCTCTGGCAACCAGTGTTATAGCTTCTCTTCTGATAATGACTTAAATCCACTTCTACATCCCTCCCATCCCTCACCCCGAAGCACAACACTTCAAAGCAAAGAGAAAAGAACAAATAGTTTAATAAGTGTTTCTGGGAGGTTGTTGTATGGGGCTATGTGTTGTTAAGATTTATTCTTTTTTTGCCCCTATGTGAAATACAAAAGAGGTCTTGAGGGTGAATTTCATAGCTGTAACCAAGTGGACTGTCCCACACATAGATATGACTTCTCCACATCGATTTGCAGTGCCTGAAATCTGTTCTCCAGACAGGCACAGGCATCATTAAAAAGGAAACCTTTGATGCCCTGATGTTAAGCACTTGTTATGTAGATATTTTGTACTGGTCGCTGTATTCAGCCATTTGTTCTATGAAGAATGTTGGGGTTTTTTTTCAGTTCATAGGTAGCTGCTTTTAACTTTGAGGAAATATTGTGTGTAGACCCTATGCAGGTCATCTTAGGGTGAAATAACTTGGCTTGGCAGATGCTGGAGAGTAATGCACAAGATGCCATCAGCAAGTGATTCCTTTAAATTACAAATAGAAGAAAAACATTAATCCATCCCTTTCAATCTCATGGTTTCTTAATTTTTCCCACTGAGCTTACAATAAGCTTCTATCAAAATGGGAAATAGTCTGACCTAGATACTGTTAGTGATCACCATGATATCTTTAATTTAAAACTGGAAATATTGCAGGGGGAAATAACTGTGAAACAGCAAATACTGAATTCACATTGATGTTTACAATGCCTTTTGTACTGGTTTTCAGTTCATGGCATGTTTAGGCATGCTTATTGTGCATAGTATGGCAGCCTGGAGAAGAGAAGGCTGCGTGGAGGCCTGATAGCAGCCTTCCAGTATCTGAATGCTGTGGAGCGACTCTTCTTGAGGGACTGTAGTGATAGGACAAGGGGTAACAGGTTCAAACTTAAACAGGGGAAGTTTAGACTGAATATGAGGAAGAAATTCTTCACTGTGATAGTGGTAAGGCACTGGAATAGGTTGCCCATGGAAGTTGTGAATGCCCCATCCTTGGTGGTGCTCAAGGCCAGGTTGGACATAGCCTTGGGTGGCATGGTTTAGTGGGAGGTGACCCTGCCCATGGCAGGGGAGTTGGAACTAGATGATCTTGAGGTTCTTTCCAATCCTAACTATTCTGTGGTACACATCCCTCTTGCTAACCTTGTCATGTGTCATACTGACACTTTACTGTTGGAGGTTGTCTCTTTTTATTTCTTTTTTTTTGGAGTTCTATGAAATGTATGCTTATAGTGCTTCTCTCTGCCTGCCCATGGGAAATGCCTTGCTGCAAAGTTAAGATTAATCAGCTTCTGGCTTTTTTTTCTCTGCATTAATTCTTTTCCAGGAGTATGTCAAAGCAGACTCTGGTCTATATAACAGCAGGAGTTAAAAATCCTGCTGGTACAGTAAATATATATAACATGTGAATCACTTGGTTGCTTCAAAGGGTTTGCTGAAATTTCTGAAAGAGTGAGACAATGGGCCATTGGCTTAAATGTAGTAACCAGGAATCTCTACCTCCACTGGCAAGTTATTAAAAAAATGCTGAATGCCACAGGAGCATATGTTAATAATGTGTAGCTGTCAAAATTGCAGACTCTTTGGGGCAAAGAAAAATGGGTTGTCTAGGGCAGTGTGGAAGTGTAAGGAGAACCACAAAAAGTGATCTACCAAATGATGCTCTTGTCTGAACGAGCAACTGGGGAAATACAGTTTATGAGGTTACAAATCCTAAAACATACATTTCTTGAGTTTGAAAGTTGATTTTTTTGGGGAAAAAAAATAATGTTGTGATTTTCTGCTCTTTTTCCTTCGTTCAGAATGATGAATCTGAAAAGAAATTTGAAGGCAATAACTATATTGCTAAGCTCTGATGAATGAATACAGTTTGTAAGCAGAACAGGATGAACACAGCAAGCCTAGCTGCAGACAGAGGTGCTGCAGCTGGCTGATTGCCAGCTGTGTGTGGCAGAGCTTACCCCTCAGAGCTCATCTGGCTCTGCTGCATAACGTGCCTGCTCTGTACGCCAGCCATCATGGCCTGGGAGCTTGGTGGCTTGGGCTAGAGGTCTTCACTCATCTGGTTTGCTTTGGCTGGTACCGCAAGGGAGAGCTTCTGCGAGTGGCTGAGTCATTAGATGCAAATGAGATGTTTTGCTGTGCATCTTGATTGCACCCAGCAGGATTGAATACTTTATTCAAATTGCATCGACTGCCATAATGAATTTACTCTGCATCCCAATTTTTTTTCTGCATGGGGAGGGAGGTGTTATACCATTGCTACTTAGAAGCAGCTGAATACAGAGGAGGTGTTAGCAGCCACGCAGCAGCCTATTTCCATTGCCTCTTGGATGGAGTCACATAAAGAGTGGGATTTCATCCCACCCAGCATTCACAAATGTGCCTACATTGACTGCTACAGTTGTTTCCAGGGGAAACAGCAAGTTTGTGTGTCTGGTCCTTGCTCTCACCACTGCCTGAGTACTACTGAGCAGCAAAGGGATTCAGTTTTGCTTGAGAAGCTGGGAGAGTAGGTCACAAATGCTTTGGGATTTTGGCTCTTTTTTCCATGAAAATAGAGAAAATACTCTGTTTGTGAGATCAGTTCTGAAGGTCTTTGGTGTTTGTATCTCAATCATGGCCTTGACATTGATCCTCAGTTAATATAACAGCAAAGTTAACAAAACAATCTTTGTTTTGGTTCTCTGAATGTTTCACCATCCCCCTTTGTGGCTGTTTTGTTCAAAAATAAAGGGGGGAGTGGTGGTGCAAGAGAGTATATTCTAAGTACAAAGGGAGAAGATAAAAGCATCTGTCTGTTTCTGTACCTCCTACATAATATTGCCATAGTAACAAGGAGCTGAATGCGGCTGTTCATCATTGAATGCTGATGTAAAGCAGACTCTTCTTATTCAAAGGAATATTAGTAAAATACAGATTTTTAAGGTGTTAATAAGGAATTAGGAAAAAATTATTCACCTTACAGAGCACACTTTGTAAGCTAATAGTAAAGCGACACTTTGAAAGAAGAGCAGGCAATAAAGGCATTTAGCAAACATTTATAATGCTGTAAATCAGAGCATTTTATTTTCCACACAAAGCTATGCTGAGTTGTGAAGTGCAGTCACAGACAATATATTTTGACATTAAATTTACATGAGATGAACATCTCTCTCTTTTTCTTCTAGCTGGTATAACACCTGTCTGAAATGGGACTTGGCTCTGGCTATTGCCAAATATTTGTACTGAGGCATTGACTGGCTATGCTGTAATCTGGATTAAAGCATAAGTAAAGCTTTTTGTGTATTTAGGACTGCATGATGTCTGGTGTCATATTTTAACCGTTAAACCACCTACAGACAGGGTGAAATTCTGTTCCAGGTGTGTGCATTAAGTAAACATCTATGTATCTTTGAAATTTTAGTGAAAAAAAGAAGTAGTTTGATCACTCTCAAGAGTAAAATTTGAGAAAGATAAAAATCTGCACCTGTTTCAGTGCATTACTGTTGTAATTTACTGTTACTACTGCAACTTCTCTGTGCTTTTGCAGTGAGAGTTTGGCATTTAACTTCTTGCATTTCTATGTCAAATAACAGTTTTCCTTAAAGAAATAAGTTTTCAGTACTTGATCAAGTGATGGCTTAAAAAAGGAAATCTGTTACTCTGTGAATGCTTGTTAAGGTCTTACTGATTTGAAAAGCTTTTTTGTTCTGTGTTGGTTTTTTGGGGTTTTGCGTGGGGTTTTGGGAGGTTGTGTATGTTTGTTGTTGCTTGGATTTTTTTCTTATCTGAAGGTTTTTTCAGCATGCAGTATGTTTAAAACGAGGGCTTGAACCACTGAGCATAACTTTGTAAGCAGCTACAGCTGCCTCCTGAGAAGAGGAGGTAGGAAGAGACTGCAGGAAGAAGCTTTCCCGACACCACCAGTGCTCTCTACCAACCTCTCATGCCTCTGGTTGGGGTTAAAGCACCACAAGGACAAAAGCTGGAGGCAACAGATCTGGAAAAAGTGAAATGTCTTCAGATGCCTCAGTAACGACACCTTCAGGTTGGAGCCAGGCTGAAGGAATGGGAAGTATCAACGAGGAGATGATAGCTGGAGACTGTCACTCTTGGAGCCAGCAGAAGCAGACTGAATTGAAATTGATGACAAGCCCATGTGATACCCCAAAGTAAAGGTGGCAGGAGGCAAACTGGTCTCACAGGTGGAGCTAATTCCTCTGCTCAGCTCCACACTGGCACCTGGACAGTTTCACCATGTAAAGTGACATACATGGGGCCATTTCCTTGAGGGGACAGGAGGCAGGTTGGCCCTCACTTTTTCTTTAAAAAGAGTGCCCTAGGAAGTCACAGACACATGCACACTGTGCTTGTGGGGTCAAGTGCACTAAAGTTGGGTATGAAGTAATGAATCCATCTCTTTATTCATGTCTGCACACAGGCTTTTGTAAGTGCTCTCATTATCACTTACTGTTTAGAGCTGGCTCTTCCTCATGTAGACCAGTTGTGTTTCTATTTCATTATGCCTTCCCGTGATGTATTTTACAACAGCTGCCTGTGCCAGCCACTGGAAAATGCCAGAACCTGCTTATTTATGCAGCCCATTGGACCACACATCGACATGTTCTGGTTGATGTTGACTATGTTGCCTGGTGAAAGGCTGGCAAACCTGAGCTTTTGCCTCCTGAGCATACTAATGGGGGCTTTCTTGTGTTTTGTCTGCCAAGGAGCCTGTGTGGGGGAAGAGAACAAATAAAGATCATATAACTTGGTCTCTTTTCGCAGTCTGAACAGTTGCTTGAAGGGTATTTTTATTGCAGTAAATACTTTCTTCTGTGAAAGTGTGTCCTATCTGATTTGTGGAGCTCCAGTTTCAAAAACAGCTCTTAGGTTTTCAGGGGCAGGGTTTTTCTGGGGTGAGGGAAACTACATGTTTGTATGGAAGTAGAAAACTAGAATGTAGAAAACTAATTTCTGGGTTACTGCTTCTTGTCAGATTACCATAATTAGAACAAAAAGCACAAAGTTTTAGAAGTAAATGAAGAGCAGGATTCCTCTTTATCTTGTTTATGTCCTTGTCTTAGGGAAGAATTACTGCTTCATGTGTGTCCTCTTTCCCTTGTCTAGCAGGTCTAGAAGAGAAGGAAAATGTTCTCCCTCCATGCAGAACAGCCGGTTGTTGCATTGCTCTCCTGGAAGGTGAGGGGATTTGTGTGAACTCCTTCATGCAGAAAAGGTGAGTGCAGTGAATACCACTATACTGTTGCTCAAAGTTTGCCATTTCCTAGGATGCTTTTTACCATTGAAGGGATGACAGTGGAATGCTGTTTCTTATGAGGGAATCCAGGCTCCTATAGATAACTAAATGAGTAGTTAATTCACTGCAATAAATGAACCATCCGAGTTTAGATCTGAGAAACGTTTTTCTCGGGCACATCTTTGTTACTTTAGGCTTTTTATTTTTAATTTCTTTCCCTTTGCAGCCAGGATATAAAACATGTCAACACACCAGTGAGAGGGCAAATCTTCGCCACGCAGGAAACACAGGCTCTGTCAAGCGCTAGTGATGTGAGTTTTGGAGTCTGACTAGGACTCCTGAAATCCAGTCTGTGAGCTGAATGCCTTAAACTGAGATGGGGCAATGCCAAGTGTTGCCTCACTGCAATTGTATACCCCTTTTGACTGCTGTGGATTCAGGCCCTTAATTTATATGTGTTGTGATTCAGGTGGTGCACAACAAAAATCTTTCTGTGTGCCAGGTAAATGATAAAGTACTGAGGTTAGGACTGTATTGTATACTTTCTATGGGGCTTTGTGTAGGTTCTTTAGAACAGGTAGACAGTGCATCAACTAGCAGAAGAACAAAGCAGTGTTGACACAAGGCAGTGTCGGTTTGTGTGGGTTCAACATAATACCTTATGTACAGCTGGCATTTAATTCAAGACTTGATTAACCAGTTAAGAGTGTTAGCGCATACATGGACAGATTTGTACTTGAATTTCACAGTACATTTACAGTGACTTCTCAGCAATTGTATTTACTTTTGGCAAAATTGGGATCATGTAAAGGAAGGACAGGTACAACAATGTATGTATTTGGTTATTCATCTGCTGAATACTGCTGCTTTTCCTGGTATGCATGCCAGGATGCTGCTCAGTTTGTGCGATGCTACCTTGTATTGCTCCTGTTACTTCCTCTTGTTCCAGCAATGACCTATTGATTTGTTCCTAACTTTTCCTGAGGCTGGATTACCTTTGGCTGCTGCTGCAGGAGGTATGGAAACTTAGAGTAGAAGGCTTCCGAAGTCTTAAACATTGCAGATGGAACGTTGCATGAGCTTAAAAGGCTTCTTAGGCTGTCTTGTTCCAGAAGGTGGTTTAATTTCTTCTTTGTTTAGCTTTCTGCATTTCTGCTGCACTATCTTCAAGTCACTTTGGTGCTGAATCCAAAATAAACTTCAGAACTGTGTTTTCAGGGCATAGGTGAATAGCCACAGACTCACAAGAGTGGGACTCTTGTGCTTCTGTGAATCACATCTCTTCATCTAAGCTAATGTATATGTCTCTTCTATGTGTCAGTGTCCACTGTAGACTAAAGGTATGAACTCAGCTCCTTGAAACTTACTGAATTTTCTCAGAATGGTGCTGCTGGGAACCTCTGTGTGGGAAGGGGCAAATTGTATGTCACTGTGGAACTGCTGCATGATAGAGGTGAGCAAAATAGAAAAATAGGGTTGACATGAAGAAGAGTAGGTGGAAGCACAGGGGCATGGCACAGCAACAAAACACCTCAGTCTGTGTCACGGTTCCGTTTCTTTCTCTGCCACTACCTGACAGGAGGTTGAAGTGAGGTGTTACTTATCATAGCATCATAAAATAGTTATGGTTGGAAAGGACTTTAAAGGTCCTTAAGATCATCTAGTTCCAAGCCCCCTATCATGGGCAGGGACACCTGCCACTAAACTATGTCACCCAAGGCTATATCCAACCAGGCCTTGAACACCACCAGGGATGGATCATTCACAACTTCCCTGGGCAACCCCATTCCAGTGCCTCACCACCCTTACTTCTCGCAAGTAACAAGTAGTAGGACAAAAGGTAACAGACTCAGTCTGTGCAGGGGAGGTTTAGACTGGATATTAGGAAACATTTCTTCACAGAGAGGGTGATTAAGCATTGGATTAGGCTGCCCAGGGGAAGTGGTCAAAAACTGTGTAGGTCAGGCCATCAGTGACATGGTTTAGTGGTTGTCTTACCAGTCCTGGGGGAACAATTGGACTTGATGATCCTAGAGATCTTTTCCAACCTAATTGATTCTATGATTTTTAAATCATAACTGCCATGTGATAGTATCATCTTGCCTCTGGAGAACGTGAGCACCTGCACCATCTGCCAGCCTCATCTTCTCTGAGGCAGAAGATCCTTGTGGTGTTTACTGCTAACTCAGTGTGGGAGTACATTAGTCTGAATCCACAGTGTAATGAGCACTTATACCCCTGATTGAAATTCCAAATGTTGGATTAAAAAATGGGATGAGAACAGGCATGCATGGAATTATTGCTACTGATTTTAAGTTTCTCTCGTTATCCTTCTCACTTAAAAAAAAAGCTGTCAGCGCCATAAGGTATCGTTGATGTGTTTCTTTGCTCCAGGCACTGTTGCTGCCTTCTACTTGGAGGGTAGGGCTGCAAGGTAGGTGCCAAGTCTGCCTTCCACTTTTCTCAACACAGTGGGTGCCTACAGGCCTTACTGTGTGTTGGGAACCACCAGGATTATGCATGTTTGCTTGTGTCCTTGGTAGCAAAGGCTTACTTACAATGCAATCAGGATCCTTCCCACTGCGAGCAGTGTGTCTATAGAGCAGTGCTTTGGTGTTTAGCCAGTGAGATGGATTTTGCACAGAAGCGAGAAGAGGAAGTGGTGATGCTTCTTGCTTTTAGTTTTGTTTTTTTTTTTTTTCTTCTTTAGTAAAATAAAAATTACCAACGTAAATTTTGTTAATGTCTATTTGCTTTCTGTCTCATCTACTGCTACTTATTAGATACACATTAGGTATTCACTGACTTACAAAATCAGTCACTGGCATTCCTGAGATTTCATAGCAGCAATTTGTACTACATGTGAGAGAGAAGCGAAGTTGTGCAGGATGTTCTCAGCACTGCCAAGTATTTCTGTGAGACTGTTTGCAGATACCAGTATCCTGCAAACAAGAAAGATGTGTTCAGGCTTCATCTCAAATAGCACTTGCTAGGGGCAAGTTAATGTACAGTTTTTTAACTGGTTTGTCTTTTCTCTTGGCCACTGGTGTGGGGTCTTAGATCACCTCAGCACTGCCACACAAACTGTACCTTGTAAGATTTAGGATGACAAGATTCTTTCTGAAGGGCCTGTTTCTTGGAATAATATTAGAAATTTGGTGAGCTCTGGAAAGTATCAGCTGAGCAGCTGATAGTTTAGAATAAGCCAACAAAAACCAATAGACTGCAGATAGAATTCACTAAATAGCATGAGATTTTCTTACATCTGGTACATGAGTATAATCCGAAACTGAGACTGCAAGTCAGTGTAGGACAAAATTGCTGACCTGTTTTATCCTCCTGCTGTTAAACAACCCATTCCAACCCAGATCTCAAAAATGAAAACATCAGGGGCTTATCCTAAACCTGCGCGTTGTGCTTGCCTGGAATGCTTGCTATTTTCTGAAGCATAGAGAGGGTCTTGTTTAGTCAGGTAGTGCAGCTCTTCCAGAGTAGTGTAGTTTTAGTGGGCATTAATGAAACGTTGTTTAAATAGCCCAGTAAAATTTCTAGTTTTCAACAAGTGCAACAGACAATCAACTAACAGTTTACTTCTTATTTGTATCAACACTTTGGGCGATCCTTGTGTACCTGTGAGCCACCAGACCTGTTGTAATGGCACAGGCTATTCATCTGGACCTCCGGTGGTTGCTTGTGTTCATATTTGCCTACCTGTTGTGGATGGCCCTGCTATACTAATTGAATCACACATGGCACCAGAAGCCTTGCATTTCAGTGAAATTTGGAGATTGTGTGGAAAGGCATCTTTGTGCTTTGCTGGTGCAGCCTTCAGGATTTGGGCTGTCCAATTCTGTTCTGGACAGCAGAAGAGTGACTGCTGAGTATGTTAAATTGCCAACGAGTGTGTGCAAATTCAACTCCAGTTCAACTCTGGTCTTAGAATCAGAAGCAGGCTCTTGAAGTATGTCTAGTGTAGAAACGTCTGTTATGGCTGGCTATATTCTACCTTCATTCTGGTTATTGGCTGAAGTTAGTCCTGAGTTTTATACCTAGGCATAGCAACCCAGGCAGGTATGTTGAATCAGTTGCTCAAAGTCTTAGAAACACAGCCTTCACACTAGTTCTTTATATTTTTAAGTAGTTTGATAACCTGTGTTATTGCTTGAGAGTAGCAAAATCAAAAGTATCTGTGAATTAAAACTTACATGCAAAATGTGCATCTCAAAAGATGCATGATTTACATGTGTTTTAACAGGATCTGATTTATAGATTGGTAAAAGCAAGCAATCCAGCAGGTATCTGTTGCCACAACTGCACAGCCCCTCTCTTTTTGGCACTGGTTTATCTTTGTGCAGAGTAACCACAAGCAGAAGGGGACTATCAGAGATGGCAAAGAAAAGAGAAGAAACAGCAAATCAGCATTTATTGAGGAAGGCATAATGAAACAAGCCCTGATAGAGCAGGTAATGCCACTATATCAGGTTGTCTGATAAGTGGTACTACTGGATTTCAGAGTTTTTGATCAAGTAGCAATGAAATTGCTGTTACCCAGGGGTTAGAATTCCCTGTTTAGTGCCCAGGTGCCAAGAGCGTTTCTGTACGGGGGGGAGCACTTTGTTTCAGCTGACAAGAGAACAGATTCTGATATTTGTGGTTATTCTACTGGTATCTTTAATTCATTTGTTTATTTTTATTCTTTGCATCTCTGTGGGCAAGAGAAAAATTGGACTATATAGTCAAATGCTGAAGAAAGTCTTCAAAAAATCACCTCCTGTTGTAACTACATACTGGGGGAAATGAGGTTTTTAGATGCAGTACTTTTCTGTACTGCAGTGCTCATTATTTTCAACAGAAGATGACAATCTGCAAAATAATGCAAGTAAAGGAGTTATTTGGTCATTATAAGTGTATTCACCTGTGCATCAAAGAATAGCCTACCATGATTAACCTACATGGCATTCTTCAGTATTTATCTGCCATACGTGATGCTAGATGACATTTTTTTAAACCTTTTTGTAGTCAGTATTGTAAGATACTGTCAGTATTTTCTTATGGTTAATGCTCACCTCATGCTTTCTCCAACAGTGCAGTAGGAAGTCACTCGCCTGTGTCTCAGCTCATGTCTTGCTGATAACTGAGGTTTACCTTCAGTTCAAGTACCGTCATGGGTTTTTGCATGATGATAGTGTGCAGTAATATGACAGCTGTAATTCTGTAGTGCCAGAGATTGTAATTGTACACAGTTGGAAAGGCACTTTTTATTCTATTGAAAGTGTGAACGTACTTTTCTTTCAGAAAGCTAAGTCCTATGGCTTTTCTTTTCCTCATTTTATTGTATCTCTGAGCGTACACTGCTGTTCTTGTAGGGGGCCTACAAGAAATCTGGAGAGGTACTTTTTACAAGGGTGTATAGTGGCAGGACAAAGGGGAGTGTCTTTAAACTGACAGAAGGTGTATATATAGATTAGGTATTAGGAAGTTCTTTAGTGAGAGCAGGTTGCCCAGAGAACCTGTGGCATCCCCATCTCTGGCAGTGTTCAAGGCCAGGATGAAAGAGCTCTTTTAGTGGGAGGTGTTCCACTAACATAACTATTATGTGATTCTATGATTTAGCGCATAAGATAGCTGAAATCACTTCTCTGGACATTGAAGCAGTTAATAATGCAAACTCACAGAGACTCTGGCAGCATATAGAAACGAGCTGTAACGGTTGCTCCTTCGACCCCTGCGTGAAGCGTAATGCGCCCCGAGGCAGATGAGCAGCGGCGACTGGAAGGGGCGAAGGACAGCGGCTGTCCCCAACGAGAGTCGGGTCAGCGTTGCCATCTGGTGGGCAGCTGCAGGAGCTGCCAGTTCTGTGCTGCTGGGATTCACTTCTCGTATTTGTAGCCTGGAGTTCGGAAGCGTGCAGGATAAGAGTGTACAAGGTAGCACCTAAAAAAGAAAAGCCTCCTGCCCAGGTTCTGTCAAGCTGAATTTAGAGAAGAGAGGCTTGCAGAAACTGGGGAAGGAAAAAAGCTCATGGACTAAACCAGCTGGTGCCTTCCCTATTCCCCAGGGAAAAACCACCACCACTACAGATATCAATCACAGAATCATAGAATCATAGAATAGTTACAGATGGAAAGGACCTTAAGATCATCTAGTTCCAACCCCCCTGCTATGGGCAGGGACACCTGCCACTAAACCAAGGCTATGTCCAACCCGGCCTTGAACACCGCCAGCGATGGAACATTCACAACTTCCCTGGGCAACCCATTCCAGTTCCTCACCACCCTTACAGTAAAGAATTTCTTCTTCAGATCCAATCTAAACTTCCCCTGTTTAAGTTTGAACCTGTTACCCCTTGTCCTCTCATTATAGTCCCTCATGAAGAGTCCATCCCCAGCATCCCTATAGGCCCCCTTCAGATACTGGAAGGCTGCTATGAGGTCTTCAAGGAGTTACTACTGGTCTATAACTCTTCTATATGCTTCTTTGCAAAATATTCTGTATGAGACATTTTTGTTCGTGTTCACTTGCTCTGTGCGCAGAACACCTCAATTTCCAATTTAGCCAGCCAGTACTTACATCAGATAAGTGTTGGAATGCTTCTGCTCCTAACTACGAGAAAAGGAAAGTTATACTTTGTCTTCTTTTCTGCATTTACTAATCTCTTTTAACACTACAATGCAGATAAATTTCTCAGATATATATCAAAGGCCAGTCTGTCTCTTCCTTTTTAAAGACACAGTAAAACAAGCTTCAAAGGGCTTTTATGATTTAAATAGTTTTGACTTGCTAAACAATTCATGCTCCATCAGCGTTTCCTTTTATTTTCCATCTACCCAGGAGATATATATATATATATATATTGATAAAAGATGACAAATATATGTATATTTAACAAAAAATCTGCCAAGTACAATTTAGTTGACAGAAGCTTTCCACTCCCTCCCTGCTACTTGCCACCTTAAAGTGTATAAGGATCTTTACATGCAGAAAGATGCTGTGTACTGCTACTGGGGCTTGCTGAAGGTTGAAGTTCAAAAGCAGAGGAACGTCTGATTTTATGGTCAAACCAAATCTTGAACAGCAAAAGAAAGGAAATATGTGTGAAACTGAGGGGCATAAGTATGTCAGTATATTGGCCAGAGTGTGTAACAGAATCAGGAAGGGTATACACGGTACTCATCACTTTTAATAAGGTTAATGTGTTCATGGGAGGACCCACATGTTTTCTATTACGGAAATTAGTATATTTTTTCCCAGACACGGAACTCTCTTGGAAAGCCAGTTTGTTGCAAGTAACAAAATAGTCAAGAAGTCTGAGAAAACCCGTTAAAAGAGACACTTTCAAAGCAAATGTCAAAAATCTGCATTTGTAGAGCCATTATTAGTTAAGCAGAGCTGGCATGGTCAAACAGGGAGATTGTTTCGACAGAAGGGAGCAGTTTCTCTTAAACTTACAGCAGTCTTCATCCAACTTGTACAACTGGCCATTGCCTTGCAGAAGGATTGCCTGGCAGGGTGGTGGTGGAGCAGTGCCATTTTGTGTCGCTTAACGGCTCCAGAAGAGCAAAACAAAAGCAGATTTTTTATTATTATTTTTTTTTACCCTCTCTTACTGCTTAAATGTTAAGACTTAAAAAATCATTTGTACCTCTCACAATTTCCGTCTGTTCTTGCAGTATGACTTCGTGCTGAGCGAAGAGAGAGGGCAGACCTCTTCCTTCCCTTCACTGCTATGGTTGTATGAAATTATTTAAATTATGAGATAAAATTTGGTTTTACTTATGCTTCCCTCTGAAAGCTTGTTTTTTTTGGTGCAGGAAAGGATTTTCTGTCTCCAGTTCAACTAAAATGGAAAACTGGCACTGAGAGCCTGAATTATTAAGGTGCGACTCCAGTATAGATACACACATTTCAGCAATTTATGCATCATAATAAAGACTAAAGAGATTTTGAAGCAGAAAAACATTAATGTATACTAAGCACAATAAAAGCAAAATAAATCAGGCAAAATGGAAGGCAGGCAGTTTGTAACAGTAACTATGATAGTAACTCATTTTTCCAGCGCTAGATGCAAAGATACATGAGGTATTAAAACTGCTTTTCTAGTTACAGTCACTGAAAATGTAGCTTACAAAGACTAAGAGGTGCGATTTGTGCTCTTTCCTTGCTTTAATTTGATATATGTGGAAATTCTGAAATAAATCATTTAAATAAACTGAGACCTTCTAGTAACAGACAGAATTAAACTGCTGTGCCTGGAAACCCCAGACAACCCCGTAATCTCCAAACACTTTTTATAGCTTGCAATTCACCAAATGCCAATTGTGGAAATCTCCTTCCTGTCTGTCACTCAGGTTGCTAACACTGGCATTGTTTTATGGACTCTTACTCCTTTGCAGTTGCTACTTTTTTCCCTCAGGAGAGGGGAAAACCCTCCAAAATTTTCATGGGTGAAGCACGTCGTGTTTTCAGGATGTACTGGGGAACAATCCTGCCTTGCATGAAATAGCACATTTATTTTGTGAGTTTGCCAGTCCCCAAAATCCCAGTGGACATCACTATCCAAATGTTAGGAGTTTTGTATAGGCTTTGTAGGTTTGGTCTGTCAGCTTGGCTGTGCAACAGCTTTGTGACATGGTAAGTATTCTGCCCCATGCTGTATGCATCAAGGTTTTTGCTACTGATAGTATTAGTTTGTTTAGCTGTGAATTTCCACATACTGTGTTGGGCTGTTATTGCCCAGCTTGTGATTCTGTTTTTACAAAGTCGTGTTAATCTGGCTGCCTGACAGGAATATAGTCAGAGCGGTAAGCTGAATAACGTTTTCTTCATTTGGTAATAGCCTGCGGGCAGAAAAAGTCCTCATCCTCTCCTATCCCTCATGTGCTGCTGTTTCTGTCAGCTTGTGCATTTTGTGGTGAGGCATCCTATTGCCCCTTAGCAAAGCTTTCCCTGGGAAATCCTCATTTCCTTACACTACTTATTTCTCCAGCAGGGTCTGTGAAAACATGAACGTCTTAGTCCCTGGAATAGATGCCACAAATCATCCTAGCATACCTTCTAATTTTAATGGAGATGAGCTACTAGTTGAAATTTCTTGAATCTTTCAGTTAGGATGTAGGGAGACCGTAAATCTTACAGCAACAAACATCCCCAAATCCTACTCTTTGAAGTGAATAGGAGCTCCTGGGTCATCAGCACTTTTGGGAAACAGGCCACTTAACTAGGTGTCTGAAGCAATTATTCTCTCTCTGTCTCCCCC
>JASSUY010009560.1:0-37432 GCA_032466535.1 Forpus xanthops | reverse complement strand
GTTGGACATAGCCTTGGGTGGCATGGTTTAGTGGGAGGTGTCCCTGCCCAGAGCAAGGGGGTTGGAACTAGATGATCCTAAGGTCATTTCCAACCCTAACTGTTCTATGATTCTATATCCCGCACCAACTGAGCTTACCCAGCATTCACTTAAAGCTCTTCCTCTCTGAATGCCTATGACTCTATTCAGTTACGCTAAGAGAAAACATTTACAGAAACTAATTTCAGAAACAGGCTACATACAGATGAAACTCTCAGCTTTATACTCCTTTGACAAGAATTTAGATGGACAGGCCTACCTTCTTCAGACAGAAGCATACTTCAGATTAATACCCTGAAGGGCTTTTTCCTTTTCTGCCAAGAGTGTTGGGTTTTTGACCCTGTGCCTGCATGCACAGAAGTCAACCTGTTCTGAAATTGCCTGTTGGCAGCCATCCTCACATGGGAGATTTTTTTTTTCCTCTTTGTGTTTGTTTTCCTTACAGTTCTTTATGAAGAAAGCTTCCCAGCACCAGGTAGAGTAAATGCTCAGTCAAGCACTTCCACCTTAAGCTTGATCTCAGCCACTGAAATAGCACATTCTGACAAAGTTCCTGAGGAGGGCAATAATTAAGCGAACATCACATATTACATACCAGAACGACACTGGTTTGGGTTTTTTTCCCATTGTCAGGTCCAGACTATAATCCCAGCACTTTACCCAGTTCCTTTTCCTCCTGTATTTATAATTTGGACATGATTTTTGTGTGATCACTTTAAATTCCATTCCTCTGTTCCAAATAATAACCTTCTTGCAAGCTCTCCTAATTTGTAGGCATCTGGCAATTTCAGCAGTTCACTTTCTATTTCACCATCCAAGCTATGAATGAAAATACTGAGCAGAACTAGACCTAGATAAGGTTTTTTTGTGGGTCTTCAATTGATGTGCTTTCCCAGTCTAACAGTATACTCAAAAGCGACTTCTCTGCAAATGCTGCTGTTTAAAAAGGTATGTAGGAACCCTATGGATTGCATATTTCCCAAGTTTTCTTACAAGAAACGTATCTGAATGGGCACCCAAGGTTTGCCAAAATCAAGACACAGTACAACTGCTGTTGGTGATGCTTTTAACAGTCAATGCAGTGAGGTACTAAAGAGTCTTTCCACAGAGTATTATGAACCAAAAATCTAGTTAACTGAAAAATAGAGTTTACAAAAAGGTACCATATGATCCAGTTATATGCAACAGCAGGGGACAAGAGACAAAAGAACATGTTCCACCCTCCAGGGAGAGGATCCCTTCCATTACAGAAAATGCTTAACTATTATTTTGCTAATAGATATGGTCCATCATGTATGATGTAATAAGGAGGGCACAATACTAAAGCAAATCCTCATTCTAACAGTCTTGGTCCTTCAGTATTTAAACACCAGTAAGTTTGCGCTCTTCACAGCACTAAGCCTATTTGGAATGATAATTTGTTTGCATCTTAATTATAATCTGAGAATAAATGTGTTAAAGTCAAGTCTAGAAAATAAAATTACCACTATTATTACCTAATTCCTGCAGGCTAGCTTCCTTCTTTTTTAAATAAAGTTCAACTTTAGTTCAGCAAAAGGCTGGGCTGCTGAAATTGGTTCCACCAGGCTTACACTGACCTTATTAGCATTTGTTTCCAAAGAGACCATTTCAAACAGGTGGCTATCAGATTCTAATTAAGAAGACTAAAAAGGCATAACAACAAGGCATAACAAGCTCCACATTGCCCATTAGCAATTCGCCAACAATTTTCTTCTGCTTTTGGTTCTGTGAGTTGCTCAAGCTTAGAATAAACATAATTCCTTTGAGATAAAAAGCTGCTGTGTAAAGTAAATGCCTGACAAATAGGATTTCTCTCAACAGTTTAATGATGTCTTGCAGCTTTCTAAAGGAAGCACACATTTATACATACATTCACATCTGCTGCTATCCAGAAGCTTTGATACACAGAAGCAACAGAATTTATTTGAGGGGGGTAATCTACAGGCTCTGGCTGATGAAGTTCTGCTGGGGCAATTCAGGGGTTGCACATCCCATCCTTTTTCATACCTCCATCACAGTGGCCAAATGGCTAGCATGATTTTGTGTGTACTCTCCCTCCTGTAGCAACAAAAATCTCTAGCAGAGGTGCATGTTAGAAAGAAGCAGTAACCTCCTGAACTACCATAGCAAGATTTTTCACAGCAATTTTTTGTGTCTATTACCTGCAAAAATGGAGTACTGCTCTCTAAAGGCCTCTACACACTACTGTAGAACAGAACTCCCTGATCCCATGGTTCATTTGCTATATGATAATCAGTGTCTGCAACAAAGAATTATGAATTTCCTCACAGTTTTTTTGTAGCTTTTCTTTGCTACTAGAGTGTCAAATTCACATACACCAATATGTTAGTTTCACAGCAGTCCTATAAGAAGAAATGGAATTATTTACAGACCTCTAACTAAGAGAAAAAAATTTGCTAACTTGGGTACCCAACATGAGATGTGTTATATGATTTCAGTACGTTAACATTATATATCCCTTCATATAGTAAAAGCACAGGTACCAGCAGCCTAAATAGCAGTGGTAACTGCTCAGCACTTCAACAAATCAGTTCAGCCCCTTCTGCCAAGCACTTAGAAAACAGAGGACATAGTTGTAATTTTCTATGGAAGTTCAGTTTAAGCAATTAGATTTGTATTACATTTAATCTGAATAACACTGGGCTTCCACAACAAAATAAGCTAAGAGCACACAGTCTAAAGGCTGTATATTGCACAACTCTGTTTCGACTGAAAAATAAAACCCAACCCGTTATAGGTAATAACAATGTAAGAGGCCTGCAGAAGGAGAATCCCCATGCTAACATCTTTTAGCTACAACTTCTCAATTTAGATAATGATTTTATATATGAGCTTTTACAGGGAAACAAAAGAGAAAATGCAGACACATCTTGGTGCACTGACAATCATTCTGTTGTTCTGTTAGGTTTTCTTCCTTTCAGCTAACAATCATTAGCAGAAACAGATTGACATTCTTCATGTAAACAGCTCTATGCTTTGGTAGTGGGTTGTAAATATACTTGCTGACAGTAAAGGAGCTGTGAGAACTAGGCAGGAAAATAAAACAGCCAAAAAAGAAGTTAACGCGATGACATAAATTATCCACTTCAAAATATTAAGAGATAACGACATTCTTACAGTAAGGGCTTATGCACAGCTCCAGCTCAGGTAGATGCAGACTGTAAACATGTGCTACTTACATTTGAAGAGAACGGCATAAATTGGAAAGTTCCAGACAGTTAAGGAGAGACAGCAAATATCCTGGAGGACAAAATCCTCTCATAATACAAGATTAATAAAATAGGGCACTTGGTTTTAATAACTAAGTATTGTCCAGTATAAAATCATATTAAATAGCTCCTCAATCTCAGCAGCTGAGAACAGCCAGCTCATCTGATCTTAATTAACTAGTCATTGGTATTTCAGACATAAAGAAGAAATAGAAACCAGACTGAGCAAGTGGAAAAGACCAAATTACAGAAGCTGAAGTTTACAGGGAAGGCTTTAGGTAAAGAACAAAGAAGTAAACTCGCACTTTCTACACCACCTACAAAACAAAGATGGTATCTTCCCACCCCCTTAAAAATACTCTTGTACGTTCCCAGAGCAGTAGCAACAGAATGAGATACAAGAAAAAGCACAGAAGCAGAACTGTACTGACTGGAAAAAAATGTTCTACCAGACTGTCCCTGTATTGTTGAGAATTTCTTATATTCTTATGGCAAAGCCACTATGAAGAACAGTGGGCATTTGCTGCACACCTGAAAAGAATTTAAACATTTCTTCTTTCAGTTAAGGCATTGTAAGGCATAGCTTTCCATTTTGTTTAGGCAAAATGCTAAAATGGGTAACTGAAAGACGAAAAAGAAACCCAGACCAAACCAGCAATCCCATTAACTAATTAATACCTGTAAATGCATTCATTATCTTTGGGTTGTTCAAAGTAAGTATTCCAATGCCATTGTCTTCTTTGGTAAGATTGATGGATCCACCAGCAAACTGCTGAAGTTTCTTCTTTATCAATTCTTCCTCATAGCCATGAGCCTGGCTATACACTGACATCCTTCTCTGCTGGAGTATCCTTCCTTTTGTAGTCTGAAGTAAGTTCTTCCACATAGAAATAACCATTTCTGGAAACAAGGAGGGGTTATATATCTGAAATCCACCTCAGTTCTCTGACAGAGAGAGAAGCAGGACAGCAGAATTTAATGTAAAAGTGATGCAGTCATAGAAGCCTACAGAAATCACTGCAGACTGTATTTGAAAAATTCTTAGTTTGAATTACTCCCACAAAGTTAACAGAAGGAGATTTATGAAGTGATTAATTAAACTATTTAAAATATTTTCTTGTAAAAATTACCCAAAAGTATTTGTGTGCAGAACTCAAGAGGCTCAAGAATTGTAAAATTCTTATGTATTCCATTAGACCAACTTTGTATTAAACTCCTTCACACCTCACCCCACCCCACCCCAAAAAAAAAAAAACAAACCAAACTACCCAAAGTTCCAAGCTCACACCTATGTTGGAGGAATAATTACATCAAAACCCCTAGTCTTCAGGATCTGGATCTACTGTTTCTTGGTTAGCAACTATTACAGCAAAACCTTCCTGAAATACCTGAGGAACACAAATTAAGAACTGAAGACCATTTTTTCACTGAGGTCCATTCCTTGTTACCTAATTCCATTAACACATTTATCACACTCCATCGTAAACCTTGTTAGTCTGAATAGCCCCTAGTAGCTATAGGTTTTTCCAAGTCATTTCAGTGTCACTTTGAAGTGGCCTTACTTGGACACAGAACACCAGAACCTGTGCAGTATGGCAGAGGAGGAAAAGCATACAACCATATTATATATCTAGCATCACACCTGTCTTTTATATAAGTACATAATATTGTAAACTATTTCTATGTACCAGTACAGCCATGGCTTATTCCTCTGCTATTTCCACTCTACATTGTATGACTGTGTATTACGAAAAAACACAAAAGTCATCAAATATTCTTGATCTGTGGCTCAGCCTTACTGTATTTACTTTGGATACAGGTAGAGCTACAGAAAGTATCTTACAAGTGATTTGAAAGAAATGGGGTAAAGCCTGAACCAGAGACAGATGGTCTGGAAAGAAGTAATTCTTGGACTGGGAATCAGAAGAACCCCCACAGGACATGGAAAGAGGTTTTTTACATATAAATATCACTATTTGCTAGACTAGTCCTAGCTTTGCCCCAATCACCTTTTTAATGGGTATAGCAAACCAGAAAATACGGTAGATGTCAATTTTTGGGTTTTTTTGAGAACTGGGGAAGGACCATTTTTACTTCTTAACTGTATTTGGCAGAAACAAGATTCTTTAAAAATTGGCAAGAAGCTCATGGAAAGTTTTCCTAAGGTGAACCCAGAACACAAACATATTCAGTGAGACAGAATTTAGTGACAGCTATATTTTGTGCTGTGTTTAGGGCATCTTGACTTAGAAATCTTAAAACATTATATACACATGAACAAACACACATACCCATGAAAAAAACCCACGTACAATTAGTTCATAATGAAATAAGTGAACAAACCTGTTAGGTGAACACTTACCTTGTCCCTGGCTGTACCATCCTACACTAAAGTGGAAAATGCCTCTGTCGGGGGAGGTATTATCCTCATTGAAATGGAGCAGGAGTTTACACAGCAACCACATTACGGGATGCGGAACAGTACACACTGTACCAGGCAATTTCAAAGAACCACCTATGCCAGTAGATTCAGAACTGTCCCACCACTTCGCATCCACCAGCATGATTGCACAAGTTCAACAAAAAGAATCTAGTAAAGCCTATATGATTCTGTGTGTTATAGGGTCACATACACTGGAATAGGTAAAGGGATCAATTTTTACCATCTGCTCAGATACTTTGAAAGGTCTTCCGAGCTCCTTACTAAATTCAAGGTTTTAATCTGCCTCAATCAACTTTTCTACTCTAAAGTGTAAATTAGTACAACTAATTAAAAGTTAATCAAGTTAAAATCGAATTTGATACAAGATTCATTGCTTGGTAAAGAATACCAGCCCAAACTCGCAACCTATGCACATTCTAATATTGTCTGTAACACTTCAGCTGTCACCTTTCAGAGCTTTTAAAATCACTTATCTTGGTAATTTTTTTTTTTTTTTAAAGTGAAAACAGGTTTCCAAAGTTCATTTCTCAGCTAAATGATTCTTTTGATATTCAGGCTCTCAGAAGAGAAACTGCTTTCCATCTTCTCTAAACCTCAGCAGTCATTCCCTAACATACATTCATGCAATAAAACTGTGCAAAGCGTAGCTTGAACAATTAGCTCCCACATTTTAATGAATACAAAGCCTCCACAGTCCTTACAGAAAGGTAGACTAGATTTAATTCTCTAGGAAGGCACAACGATTGGCTTGAAAACCAAGGGAGGGGGCGGAAAGTCTGTTCTGTTAACCTACCTGCCGATTATACTTGTTTGATCACTTTTATACTACCCAGATTCCCCATGTTAAAAAAAAAAAAAAATTAAGAAAAAAAAAAGTACAGAGCAAACCTAACTTAAGATATGGAAATTTTATTCCACTGAAAAAAGTGTCTGTAATTTTCAGCTGCATGGTTATATGCGTTAACAGCTCTTTAGTATTACTGCTATGGTAATAAAGAGCAGCAGCAACTGCAGGATTAGAAAACAAATTGGACACCACTGCCTGCTGATCATGACTCATGATTAATGACTCATGCAAAGTATTATCATTGAATTATTTTCTTAAACCCATCTCTTACAGTACCAGTCATTACTCAGTGCATTTTAAAACAAAACCAAGAATTTAAACAGCTCAGTCAGAGAAAGCTAACCACTCGGGAAAAGCATGATATTTTAGCTAGAGCTCTTACAAAAAAGGGATTTCTGCTGATCTCTGGCAAACCACATCCTAAATTTTAATCAGTATGGTGCACTCACAATCCACGGCATGACTGAGACTGGTGTTTTATACTGTAAGTGAAAGCAGTGCAAGAGAGGGCTGCTGCAGTAACCCATACAATCTTGTAGGATAAACTAAGAGATACTTATTACGCTAAAACTTTCAGATTTTCCCTCTAACATAATGATATCTGTTTAGATATACTTACAGAAGTTTTTAGTCTAATTTTAAAGTCAAACATGTTATGCCCATTAACATCTGTATCACAGACAGTTCATGCACAGTTTTTACCGTGAAAAAAAAATCAGCATAGGAATAGTTTTGGAATAACAAACACTGTGGGCAAATAACATCTTTCAAATGTTTCCAGTGCTGCAGCTTTACATGTCACTGGTGACAACCAAGAGATAGGCTGATAGTATGGACACCAATAGCTTTCCATTCCACAATAATTGTACCTCTTACATAAAACGAAAGTTCAAATCCCATTTGGCACTCAAGTGATTTTATAACACCCATGCCTGTGGGCTAGCAGGCTGTGAGTTAATGAGCACATATCACATGCCAACACTTCAGTTAATATGAACACATACCACATGTCAACACTTCAGCATCAAAGGAGTGACACACATTATGCAGTCAAAAGAATGACACACATTATGCAAAAGTAATATATGCATCTACATGCAGACACACACAATATATGTATTTTTGTGTATGCATATGTATCAGTCCTTCCAAAAACTTCTGGTGACTGCTGTTAAACTTCACCTGTCACAATGTTAATAAAATAATAATTATTATATTTCCTATTAATAATATTAACTTGTAATAATTAATAGTTATTCTTATTAGGGATAACATAATTAATTATTATTAGGGATAACACCAGCAGCAATATTCCCTGAGCAGATACTTTGAGAAACTATTAAGCCTCAACTCTTGAACAGGAGTATTTGCTCTTGTCATTCACACTACTTTGTTGCAACCCCAGCTTTTACTCTTAAAACACACTGTATCAAAGAGCAACCCCAGCAGTGTTGCCAGTTGCAACTAGGAGCAAACATTAACATAGCTGGCCAGAGCAAAGTGTAAAGAATGTAGGTAGCAACTCCTGGACGGGTAGAAGAACAAAGACAAACCAAAGAACTAGACATTGGGTGACTAAATGAACATTTGAGCTGCATGCACAAACAAGAAATGCTGCAGTACAGAGCAGCTACACAGAAATAATCAGCAAGTTAAAATACACAAGCAGGAAAAATTCTGACTCAAAGACAGTGACTGAATTATTGACACGGGTGAGGGAAAAAAGAAAATGGGGAGAAAAGATGCAGGTATGTATTTTCAGTACATCAGGAAAATAAGAGTACACTTTCACACATAACAGGAAGTGAAAGGTGTGATGCGCAGATTGTGAGTCACCGGCACACACAAAAAATAAATCAACTGAATTACTGGGTTTGGATTAAGGTATGCTGAGATAAAGTGTAGCAGAAATAAAGGGATCCAACATACTAAAGCCACAAAAGAAATCTCAGGAAGCAGAAAAATAATGAAATAATGACAAAAAAAGTGTTAAGAAAGGCATTTCTGTGACACTGGCAAAGGAATCAAGGGCAGCTTACGAGTCAAGAAGCACAAGAGAACTTGACCTGATAAAGACCTCCAGCAGCTGCAATTGCAGCGACAAGTACAGAATTGCTAAGATGGGGTATGGAGAAAGGGATACAAGACATGAACCGAAAATGATGATTCACAGTTCAGATCTGTGTGGGTACCCTAGCAGTCACTGTAGGAGGCATTCATCTGTACTAGAAAACAGTGACAGTGACTTCACCACATTCCTGTGGTGACTGACTAATAAATGGAAAGCAAGTGGTGACCCAGTGCTAAGGACTGGCACTACTGACCCTGTAATGTGAAAACAGGCAAAAGAGCAGTGAAGAAGAAATATAAATAAAGAAGGAAAATAGCACATCTATACACACATACACACACAAAAAAAAAAAAAAAGAGTGAAAATTAGTAACAATGACTGGAACCTCACAGTGGGCTTGTGGATGATGGGGCAAAGAGGAATAAATGTCAGTGTTCAACAGAGAAAGAATTCAGAAACAGCAAGACCAAGGGGAGCTGGCCTGGATGCAAACTGAAAGCACAAATTTCATAGCAAAGAAGAGTCCCTGGGTTCTGCCTTCAGACACAAGAAAGGTGTAGGAGGGAGGCCTCAGCTTCAGGGTTCCTCTCCAGCACTGGCTGAACAGGCTGCTTGTCACCACCCCTCACTTGAACGTTACAGAACCCTTCATCTACCTCATCTGCTTATACATCTCTTTTCTTCCCCCCAGATATTTAGGAGTTAGGTTGACTTAAACATCTTATCTGACAGGTTCTTCCCACTCTAATAATTACCAGCTGAAGCAATATAAGGGCAATCGCCTCTCCTGCTAGCTTTTCTTCAGCTGGAAGAAAGCAGTGAGCAGATCTTAAGCATGTTGAGAAATCATCAGCATAAAACCTGCTGACAAAAGGTAATTTACAAATACAGGAACTAATAAAAGCTTCTGCCTCCTCTAGACAGAAAATGCACATCCTCTATGGCATGACTACCCAAAGCAGGAACTTGTACAGAGTTCAAGAGGAGAACTGCCTTAGGTTCACATCTTTCTCAAGATCCTGGGGCTTTCAAACTTGTGAATCCTGTTCAAATTTTTAGTACATTGTTTCTGGTACCTGCACTGGGGAAAAAAATAAGTGTAATTAATAGTCCTTCTTGTTCAGCATCAAGATACTTAAAGAACTTTGTAAGTCATCTAAAACCAGGTTTTAGATGTAGCTGATATTATATAGGACAGGTTTTTAGCCTCTATATTGAGAAGAGAACAAAAAGTTTGCTCCTCCTAGTTTCTCTATGTCACCATTAGAAACAATGGTGACATAGATGTTGATGTCCAGATGCTGAGAAAACAAGAAGTGAGAAGATATCCAAATTGACTAATTGAAAGGCTTCAAATCATGCACATGTGAAATGAAAATAAATTGTGTAAAAAAACCTTTTTAACATTGTAAGTAAAAAAACTCATTTCCAGTTCCTGTTTTAAGCAGGCTTACACTTTACATTTCTTTTCTGCTTTTCTCTCTCTCTTTTTCTCTTTTTTTTTTTTTCTCATTTCTAAGCATGTCAATTTTGGGTATAGCAAGCTATGTGTCATCCAAATTATTTGTTCTTTGTGAAGTTTTGTAACCTTTAATGGTCCCTGCAGGCTAAGGTTAAAATGTGATTTGTCTTTCTGTTCCCAACCAAATATATTCTCTTTTAAACACACTTTAATTATGGTGAAGACCTAGTGAAAATATCACACAGAAACATACCTAAGTCCAATGAAAAATAATAGCATTCAAATACATAAAACAGCTGACAAAGGAAGTCTTTCCATAAATACATGATACCACCTTTGATTGTGGTTACATGGTGAGTACAAGATCTAGAGTTTCTTGAGTTTCACAGCAGAGGGCGAGAGCAAGAATCTGTTGCCTTCTGCAAAAAGCACGCAGGCCCTTTATTTTTTTTTATGCTTTTATCTAAAAAGGTTCTCTGTCTCTCTCAGCAAAGGGTCCCCTGTAACAGTGACAGAAACCACTTTCACATAAAGTTCACTGCCTGCTAGATGTAATTCTGACACGTTCAAAATGAACTGATGTGATATTTCACAGGAATGGAAAGTACCACAACCAACTCCCCGTGTGCTTTTTAGTCACCAAATCCCCAAAATCATAAGGATGAATTCATTCTAGATGTAACTGCAAATACTGATGCTTTCCCAAGGACTGATTTGCCTTGAAGACTGTGTAAGTTCTATAGTTGAGCAGTGCTCTGAATTCCTTTTAGTACCCTTTTACTATTGTTCTCCTTACCAGCACTCATAAATGGACCTGATGAAAGCATCAAAAAAAAATGTATCCTGGTAGCAGAACCGGCCACATGATTCTCAGCAGCATACCTCCTGCTCTCCTGTACAGCACTGGCAACTAACAGAAGCACACCATGTCAGCATGTCACTTGATTCTCAGTTCTACACACTAAATATCAGAAAACAAATGCATCCTGCATGGTATCACTTTAGGAACAATGCAAAAACTTGAGGGGGAGAGGGGGTGAAAATCCTTTCGATATTTAAAGGATGGCTACAAAGAACATGAAGACTCCCTTTTTACAAGGAGTCATATGGAAAAGATATGGGGTAACAGGCACAAGTTACTTGTGGGGAGATTCTGACTGGATGTCACAGGAAAATTTTTCACAATGAGAACAGTCAGCCATTGGAATAATCTCCCTAGGGAAGTGGTAGATTCCCCAACACTGGACATGTTTAAGAGTCAACTGGACAAGATGTTAGAACATGTAGTCTAGGCCATGCTCTGCCTATAAAGGTTGGACCGGATGGTCCTTGAGGTCCCTCCCAACCTGGTATTCTATGACTCCCCAGCAGAGGCTTCTTGCTGCTGACCTTGTGCAATGCCAAAATCATGAGAAGTCCACTGTAGCACCTAGGCAAGCATTTCCAGCATGACCTGTTAAAAAAAAATAAATAAATGTATATATATATATACACACATATATATACATTTATTAAATCAACCAGCATGGATGGGCTCCATACCAAGAAAGGCCCAAGGCTGTTCCCAACACAAGGCCTTAGGTATCAGGGCTGCAGCCGAGCAAGTGACAAGAAGTCGCAGCGCCTTACACTTTCAGGCAGCAGCAGCACCCGTGTAGACCGCCTCCCCTCCGTCCTCCCAATTGTCTTCCAGATCCTGCTCCTCCTCTTCACCACTGCCAGCCCGAGGCCCTGCAGAGGACCCGGGACACCTCAGCAGCCCCGGCTGCTCGGCACAGACCCTCGTCCCTTCGCCTCGCGGTCCGAGAAGCCGGAGGAGCAGCCCCCGAGCGCCGCAGGCCCCCGTTGGCTAGAGGCAAGCGAAAACCCGCAGCCGAGCACTGCCCCGATCCAACTATTCCCCTTCCCGTCGCCGGGAGGGCAGCGACGGGCGGTGCAACGGGGAAAGCAGCCCTTCCGGGAACTGCCGCTGCGCCGGGCCTGGCCGGGGTGTCGGGGTGCCAGGGGCAGGCAGCGGGGAGGCCTCTGAGGCAGCCATGTAGGTCCCTGCGCTGGGGAGCGGGGGGTGCAGGAGAAGCCGCGGGGAGAAGCAAAGGCGATTAAGAGAAAACTGTGCCTCTTCGAGCTTCAGGCAGGCTCGGGGCCTGCAGCCGGGCGGCCTAAGCTGTGATGCCTTCTGCTCCATGCCCTATCTGCTTGGGACCTCTGGCACTGAAAATGAAGTCTAAAGCAGTTTTGCAGCCGAAGATGCAAATGTATGCTAGCTTGTCTAGTCGTTAAATACGACACGAGCAGGTCAATATCATTTTTGGTTTCCTGAACCTGTAGGCTGCATTGCTAAAAAAAAAAAACAAAACAGTGTT
This sequence comes from Forpus xanthops, assembly GCA_032466535.1. Classification (NCBI taxonomy): domain Eukaryota; kingdom Metazoa; phylum Chordata; class Aves; order Psittaciformes; family Psittacidae; genus Forpus; species Forpus xanthops. Next base: position 24,956 of record JASSUY010009560.1, on the reverse strand, counting down.
TCTATTCAAGCCGTTGTAATTAAAGACGGTTATTTGCCCACCATCCCAGAAGAATGTCTCAGCACAGGTAGCTCAAGCTGGGATATACCCCTCTGCCAAGGCAATACAGCCTAGAGTGAAGAAGCTGCTCGCTAACTCCCAGCCCCTCATGCTCTTCCTGATGTCACTGTCAGGAGAAGTATTAATGCGCTAGCTGTGCTTCCATACGTAGACACTGAGGCTCCCTGTGTTCACTTACATCTGTTTTACCTGTCAGCGCAAGTGTAAGTCCTTACCAGCAGATGTGCTCTCGCACTCTGCCGCTCAGTGTGTGCCAGACTTTTGCAGACACGCTGGACTGGAGTGCTGAGCCAGCAGCAAACCACCCCAGCATTCCAAGCAAGTAATTCTTAGCTGCAGTTTTATGTAAACTTATGGCTGGTTCAAAATGTCACCGTCGCACAGAACTCTGCTGTCTCTACCTTTCTCCTGGCCATTGGTTTCCCTCCTTGGAAGAACATATGACACCTCACCAGGTCCTAGATCAAGGGAAATAAATGCTTGTTTCAATGCAGATCACTTGCATATGCAAAGCAATATGCAAATACAAGCCAGTCTTTATTACTATGTCCTTCTTAATACATATACATATACATAAGATGACTCAGTTTTAGGTGTTTGTAGCATGGCTGAAAGATATATCTAGAAATTTATCTTCAACACCTTAATTAAAGCTGGTTTTAACTCAACTGTCAATACAAATCTCCTGAAGTTGGTCTCATTGATTAAATATTATGACTGAATGTGTAGAAGATTTCAACTAATCATACATCCAGAAAAACAAAACCTTTGCACTCTGAATAAATATTTTCGGTTTTGCATTGTTAAGAGAATCCTGTAAGAGTTTTATAAATTCTAGTCCCACGTGGCAGTATCTTTATGCAACTGAAGGATTTATTCCCTTATAACAACCCCCCAGTATAAACAGAAAATTTGCAATAGGCAGGCTTGCCTTGTATTTTTCCTCTTGGGTTCACAAAGGAGGGAAGTTTTTCCAGTAGGATTCATCCAGCATTTGTTTCTGGAAAACCTCAGTACTGAGTTAGAAATCTATGTGAGTGAAACTGCTCTCAGGAGGTCCTGTTCCAAGGCCTTGTCCCGTTTTGGAGCTGAGCAATGCCCAGACACATCCCAGCAATGTCTGAAGGAGAGAGTGTTTTTTTAGGTAACACATTGCCACCTAGCAGTACTTAACAGAAGTAGCACAAACCTGACCTACATACATGTTCCATAAAGAGTTTGCCTCACTTTTGCTTTTATTACACTGTGTCTTATACAGTGTGAGGATTAGAATAGGGTGTACTCAGAGTGCAGAATGGGGTCTGTAGGAAAATGATCAGATGAATGGGATCCTGTTTGAAAACAGACACTAAAGACTTCTTACATGTTGTAACTTCCACCAGGATAGTGACACTATTCCTGCGTCTTTGGCTGTAGAATAAGAAAACAAACAAAAAACAAACCGAAACAAAAAAGCAACCCATAATCCCACAAATTTTTTTGTTCTTATTAATACAAATAATCCTACTTATTTCAATAACACTTTCTCCTTGCATTGCTGAAGCAGTACTGCCCTAGGAGAGTCAGGTCACCACTTGAATTATTTAGCATGTTCCCATCCCCTGTCTGTGACCCAGAAGCCAGCAGCGGTGTACTGGCTAAAAGAGCGACACTTCACTCTTGGATCCAAGGCTGCCGGACTGAAATATTGAATTCCAATAGATGCAGAGTTCCCTGGCTCTATTTTTACGAGCTCTTTTCAGAGCCATGGAACAAACTCATGACAGATCCAGGTTTAGATCTCAGGGATTACTGGGTACTAACCAACATATAATCCCATGGTCAGTTCATAAAGAGTCCCTTGAGTGTAATTTTTTGGAGGCAAATACAATCAGCTCTGTGTGGAAATGTGACAGGTTAAATGATGGCCTAATGCATGCTCCAAAGACTAGATCTACGGAAAAAGATGCAGATACCAGCATTCTATTTTTAAATATATGAAATCTTTCTAAAATTTAGATTTCTGGATCCAAAATCATGATATTCAGTTTTTCCTCATAGGCTAGCTCTGGAAGCTCCCAAATCCCATCAGTGCCTGGCAGCTGTAATTCATAGGAAGGGACAATTTATATAATGCTGACTAACAAGACTGCCACTCTGCCTCTCCTATCCCCACTGCAGATATGTGAAATACCCCTGAGCTGCTGTGGCTTTCTAAATGCAGCCCTGCATGCCAAGTTAAATTTGGTGTGATTTCATTAGGCAGGAGCTAGCTGGGGACAGGGTGGTCACTGTGTGTAGCTCAGAACTGCAACTTCATCAGGCACTCATTATCCCATCCACTTCCTGAATCAAAGTTACCAGCACATGGGACTGGGGTTATTTCCCACATACATATTTGGCCTCTAGAAATGTCTACAAAGAGCTCAGCTCTTCTCAGGTAGCTCATATCCATCTTACTATGATATGTTGATTTTACGTTCTCTGTGTTGGGCATGGAGAGACCAGCAGAGCTGACCCTGGGCTCCACTAAGACATGGCTGGAAGAGGAGACAAAGAAACACGCACCTCTGTAGCATAGCATAGGAAGTATTGTGTCATCCAGCCAGGCTAAATGCTCTTTTCTACCCAAGTAAAGCAGCTAATTTCTCTGGCAAAGGTGCTCGGGTCATCAGGCTGAAGTATATTCTGGAAAAGCTGTGGGAAAGGAGCCCAAGCTCTCATGCCAAAAGGCATTTCACTTTGTATAACATAATGAAGTGCTCATCAGGCTGGAGAGCAGGAAAGAGGTTCGGCATTGACACATTGCCACAGCTGGGTGTTTGCTTACTCTCTCAGTGACCCAGCAAATACTGATGTACTTAAATATTAGTAGCTACTTGATTATTGCATGTCATGTAGAACAGTTTGAAGAGTTAGGGTAAAGCATGTTCTTGATTTGCAAAGTCCTCTGGTTACAGCTCACCTCTGGAAGAGTGTGCTTAGCCCAGCCAAAAGGACCAGCAGGCCCATGCCACATGCTCCCCCCTTTCCCTTTAGCAGCACTGATATTTGATTAGACATTAATTTTCTGGAAGGAAATGTATGCAGTACAAAAATATTCTCATGTGTGATTTACCTTCCTACACAAGATAAGATCTGATTTCGCAAGACTGCTCTATTTACAGCACGGCTTAAAATACCAGCTCATCTCCACTGCAGGGTAGTGATCCCCTACTTCTTCCTCCCCCTTCTTGGGAGTGAGGACCGAGGGTGACTGCACATTGAGCCAGTTCAGTTGTGAAGCTCACTCTGTTGAGCTTAAGCACAACTAGTTTTGTTTTGATTCTAGGACTAAGGAGCTGAAACAGCCTGGCTTACTACCAAGTGAGCCTCAATGACCGAAAATAGGGAAAATAAGGTGGATGGGAGGAAGGCCATCACAGTACACCAGCACTGAGCTATCAAACAGGCTCAGCTGTAGTCTATTCCTGACTCTCTCCATGGTTCTCAGGGCATTGCCATTTTGAGGAGAGGGAGCAAAGCTGAGAGATGCATGAGTGGGTAAGCCTCTTTTGAAGAGGTAGCCAGTCACTGGGTCTAGCTAATGGTACTGGAAAACTCCTCCCTCAGTTCTCTGTTTCCACTCCATTCTGTAAAACTTTCAGGAAAAAACAGTCATGTGTCTCTTTTTCAAGAGCATTTGAATCATACAGAAGTAGGCCAGGTGATAATTGCGCAGCACATTGTAGTGCTGCCTAAATGTCAGCTGTTAATTAAAGCCTCTCCTGAAAATGGGCCATTAATTAGGGCAAATACAGTCATTCTGTGTGGCTTCTGACAACCAGTGAGTAAAGGCATCTTTTCAGCATTGCCATTGGAATTATTAGTTTTTATTTGTCTGAGGTGTGTTTACTATTGAAACAAAAACAATTAAAAAAATATAACTCCCTGAACTTACTGTTCTTTCTTTCAAAGAGAGTTTAAAATAAATATTCTGGCACAAGAATGTTCATGCACACACAGATTATGGAACATTTCAGTATTAGGTCCAGATGTCTCTAGCAGCTGTATAACATTGGTAGGAATGCTTGAATGCTGTAGATAATAAAATACAGCTCTGACCTGCAAAAACAGCCTGTTGTGGTGCTTCACTCATGCCTTCTTATTCTTAAGAAAATGGCACTATCTGCATAACTAATGTTACACAGACAGAAAAATGTTTGCTAAATTAGGGTCAGAAAGTTAGGCTTGTGTTTCCTTTGAAACGTTCCTAAACCACCGTGCATTATTAGGGAGAATCATAATATTGATAAAGGATCTAAGTGTTCCAGACTAAAGATATGTATTTATGAGCCTTGCAGCTTAACCATTGTGCTTTCTTTCTCTTTGGCCTGGATTCAGCAAAGCAATTAAGCCCCTAAATACTCCCATTGATTTTGGTGACACACAAGCAGTTGGCTGAACCAGGTCCACTCTGCCTGCCAAATCACGTTCCTTCATAGAATTACAGAATGGTTTGGGTCATAAGGAACCTTAAAGATCACCTAGTTCCAACCCCCCTGCCGTGAGCAGGGTCACCTTCCACTGGACCGTGTTGCTCAAAGCCCCATCCAACCTGTCCTTGAGCTCTATCAGGGATGGGGGAGTCACAGCTTCTCTGCGCAACCTGTGCCAGTGCTTCACCACCCTCACAGTAAAGATTTTCTTTCTTATATCTAATTTAATCTCCCCCCTGTCAGTTTAAAGCCATTCACCCTCGTCCTATCCTTACTGCCCTTGTAAAAAGTCCCTCTCCAGATTTTTTGTAGACTCCCTTTAGGTACTGGAAGGCTGCTCTAAGGTCTTCCCAGAGCCTTCTTTTCTAAAGGCTGAACAAGCTGAAATCTCTTAGCCTTTCTTCACAGGAGAGGTGCTCCAGCCCCCTGATCATCTTTGTGCCCCTCCTCCGGACTCATTCCAGCAGGTCCATGTCTTTCTTTTGTAGGGGGGCCCCAGAGTTGGATGCAATACTCCAAGTGGGGTCTCATAAGAGTGGAGTATTAGAGATTTGGGAAGAACAGTTCCAGTTGTTCTCAGTGGCTGTAATGTGAAAATATGGTAGATGTTGGCACTGTCATGCCTAGATGTGGGAGGACTATCCATGAGAAACTATGCAGAGATCTTGGCGGAAGGTTTCACCAATCATTGCATTTATGGCAAGTGCTTCCTCTACAAAGCAGCCAAATCTCAGCAGCTAAAGCAAAGAAGTCCTCACTTCGGGACTGAGCTTTTGAAATCTGGCCATCGAGGAGAAATTACACCCTGCCTGCTGCTCTCCTCGCCCCTGTGGTCATGGGTTGCAGAAATGCTAAATCAATGCTGGCTTTTGTCTACTACCTGGTAGCACCTCCCCTTTTCATGTGAAGAGTTAATAAGTGAATATGGATGAAATGGCAAACACTGGTGCAATGTGAGGTTTGTTGCTAAATAAGAACTGTAATATATTTAGTTTTGTTTTTTCTTTTTTTCTTTTAAAGGTAGCATTACTCCCTGCTATCATCTGCCTTTCCATCACTTCTCTTCCATCATTTCTGGCCGTCACTTTTTTTTGCTCATAATATTTTTCTAGCTCACACTTTACGGAGAAAGAGGAAATGGTGAGAATTAAGTGGTGGCAGGAGATGCAGAGCATTCCTCTTTGAAAGCAGAGATGGTTTTACTTTTCTGAAGTAGGTGTTATGTGTGTCACTTCCACAACTGAAATGTTTCAAAAGATGGATAATGAGGTTCCCTACTGTGTCAGGGCAGAGCAGCCTGCTGAATCTAGTGACCCCGGATTCACCAGGAATGCTGGACTTGACTTCACATGAGAAAGCTGATCAGCTTAGAGTTTACCTTGTGGAAGACCACACAAAGTAGAAACACAAAGTGCATAAAAACACTGTAATGATGAAAGAGGTAATTAATAAAAAGAAACTTCTGACTGTCACCAGAGATTTCATGGTATGAAAAACTAGATATTTTAACTGTATTAAAGAACTGTTAATGGCTGCAGTCATGTCTCTGAAGCAGTTAATTTATGGATAAATTGAGTTATATCTACATGCTAGTGTTTTTTTTTAATATTGTAAAACGGTAGGTTTGTGTATATGTTTGTTTTGCACAGAAAGAATTCTTGAACTTCTGCTGTCCTTACAGCCTTTGAAGATAAACCAGGCCTTTCCCTTTTCCTCCACTGAAAGCATAATCTTGTACAGGTCTAATGTTCTAACCTAGCACTCAGTCAAAATTTACTGCTTTTGTGGTTTAATTGAAAGTTAAAAGCAAATGCAGAGAGATTTGGAAGGAAAATGAACCTCTTAAGACTCCTGTTGTGTCACTGATACTTCCTGTGCTGGCTTATTTCCCCCTGTCAACAAATGATAACTGGACAAACAATATGCAAAATCTCAATTCATTGTTTGGGCTATCTTCAATAAATAATTTCAGCTTAAAATAAGACCTGAGTAACAATGGAATATGTATTTCTGTGAGTTAGTTTATCATTCTTTCCATGTTTTCACTACCAGTGCAGTCGAACCCTCTTTTACTGAAGATGATCTAGAGAGGTGCATATTGCTAGCTAGCCTGAAGTAATAGAGGTGCAAAATACTTGGACTATCAAAGTTAACCAGGGGACGGCAGGCTGGAGTCAGACTGAGAATAAATTTACATGCTCTGTGTCCCTGAGCAGGGCTTCTACTGCTTGCGCTGGTTGTGCATAATCTGATTGTACATGCAGACAGCTTTATTTCAGGATGCTGCTGCAGAGTACACCTGAAAATATAACCAGCCCACCATGACAAGAAATGGCATAAAGAACACTTCATAGATTTTTTTCATCTATCTTTACTGCCTTTTAGATACATGTGAATAAAATAGGATTAAAAATATTAACAAAACCCTGAATCTTCACAGAATGCTTTTCTGACTGCTTAAACAACTAATACACCAAGTACAATATACAACCAGCATACAAAGTAATATACCAAGAAAAGTAATTTTACAAGCTTTTAACTGCTGAATCAGGTGAATAAATCACAATTAATTATTTAATGTATTTATATTAATATTGCTAGAAAGCTGGTGATGAGGTACTATGTCACCATTTCCAAAAGTGTTTAGGATTAGTGTTAGTTTCCCTTCCACACTGGTTAGCCAGGCATTACTGGGTCAGTCAGAAGGGTAGCTGGGCCACGTGTGTATGTGCATGCATCCTGGCTCAGTGCTGAGCATAGACCTCAGTGCAGTTTCACAGGAAGGCACAGGAGTGACATGGGCTGGCTGCAGGGGATGCTCTGCCCATAGGATTGGGATGGCATCTTTGCTGAGTGCGAAGACACTGGACAGTCTCATTGATGAAGACAACGGGGCAAGGGTCACCTCCTGCCTTTCCACTCACCTCCCCTTCTCCGCCTGCAGAATGATAGATGAGTGCCTAGACAGACATCCTTTATAAAGTGTTTTGTAAAACTAGGTATTGGTATTAGTATTCATTAAACATGATCAGACATTTTTAACCATATATATTTTAGCAGCTTCTAATCTGGCATGCTCTGCAGTGTTCCATTTGCTCTTTCCTCATCTGAACAGGAAGAGGTGGGCAAGGAGCATAATCACATCTCTAAAAAAACCCACAACTGCAAATGAGAATAACAGAAACTAATCTTCCTACAGACTCTCCACAAAGGTACTACAGGGGAATTAGCTTCATCTTAAGCCTGTTTAACCTAGGTGGTTAAAATCCTGCCTGGGACTTGATACTCAGACTTTCTGCAGCTTTTTGGAGCCTCAGAGCAGCTGCTGTGCTGTGTTATTGTGGGAGGATGGGACGCACAGGATAAAAGTGAACCAGGAAATTTACCAGGATCCAGTGCATGAGAAAAGCTGTGGATCACATGCCAGTTTGCACAGCAAAGTAAGTAGCATCAGTGCTCACATGTATTAATACCACTCCCGCAGCACTTCAGTCTCTTCCTCTTCTGCTCTCCATTGCATTGCAGCCATTTGCAAAAGAGCTAGAACAGCACATTCTTAGCAAGTAGAAGTGAGGTCAAAGAATAGCCTGAGGTGCATGTGATACAGGTCTTTGAGAGGAAGGTGGGAAAAGTATTCCAAAAGAAACGTAGTGGTAGCTGGCTAATCCCAACTTTTGGTGGGCTCCAGTGCCACTGACCTGTGAGTCTTTGCAGTGGCTCCTGGCTCCTGCTATGGCCCAGATTCATTCAGAACCAGGAGCTGAGCCACAGCTTCAGGTAAGATAAAGGCTTAGAACAGATAAAGCCTTTTTCTATGCAATAATTAAAAATATGTCCTGCTATAGTTTTTAAAGTCTTTGCCAATAAAAGTTATAACAAGTAAGAATAAGCTTTTCCATACTAGAAGATAGAAGGAGGGTTTTTTGGTCTAGGAACATTTATTTCAGTAGACCTTTTTTTCAGTATTCTTTTTTGCCAAGCATGACAAATAAAAAGTAGGAATCACTAGAAGTGATTCTCCAAAGTTTTCTCTGCATTAGCTACTATTTGAGTTCATTCTTCTTCCTACCATCTGCCACCACAAAAGAACCTGGGACTTTTCAGGTCACTCGCCTCTACTCTGCCTCATTACTTTTGAAGTGCAATCAATACAGTTTCAAATAGCACTGAAATTCCATCTTAATTTTCTAAATCATAGCGCTCTTTGAGGCTGTATGCAGAGAGAAGACAATGGACCACAGCAACCACGCCAAGTACAAGGTCCTACACCTGGGTTGCAGCAATCCTAGGCATAGCTACAGGTTGGGCACAGAAGAGATTCAGAGCAGCCCTGAGGAGGACTTGGGGGTGCTGGTTGATGAGAGAATGAACATGAGCCGGCAGCGTGCTCTTGCAGCCCAGAAAGCCAACCTTATCCTGGGCTGCAATCCAGTAACTAAGGTATAACACAAACCACTGCTGCTAACACCAGTAATGATGATGATAAGGGAAATAACAACTGACCAATATCCAGCCCTACCTAGCAGTGATCTAACCCTTCCGGATAACTTTCCCCAGTTTGTATAATGGGCATGACGTGCTGTGGTATAGAAAACCCCTTTGGTCAGTTTGGGTCTGGTGTTGTGTCTCTGCTTCCTTCTGGTTTCTCCTCCTCCTTGGCAGAGCATGAGACTCAGAAAGTCCTTACTTACATTACTGAGCAGCAACTGAAAATGTCAGTGTTATCAGCACTGTTCCCAATCTGAAAGTCAAAACCACAGCACTGCACCAGCTACTAAGAAGGAGAAAAATTACAGCTACTGCTGAACCTAGGAAGGTATCCACCCCTTATTCCATGCCATTCACATCGTGCTCAGATCCCACATTTTCAATATACAATCACTCTTAAGTATATACATATATATGCACGCACACACACACACACACACACAGAGACCATTCCTTAGTGAACCAATTCATATAAAGCTGCTGAGTCCATCCAGTCCATGATGTCAGGCTCCATTTCTTGTAACAGTCTTTCAGAGCAGGATAGGCTGTATGCAGTGCTAGATTGTTGCCTGCAGATGATACCTCAGAACTCATCTGGCTCATCGAAGTTCATTCTTTGTTGGGATGATGGTCAAAGGGAAGTCAGGGCCAGTTGCTGGTGACCTGAAGACATCTAGTTGGTGGGCTATAAAAGTGCTACATAGCAGGCAACAGCATGCAATTAAGTTCATTGGCTGTTTTCCCCTAAAATCAAATCCCCTAGGGGTACACATCAGACTTCCCCATCTTCCCACATAACCCACCAATTATATCCGGGTCCCTGAGCAAAAACAATACCACAAGTGGGTTTGCCTTTACCTGAAGGAGAAATAACCTAGAGTGTCTTCCCTAGCAATTCTTTATGCGCACCACAGGAAATTTGTCCCTTTCTACAGTATGTAAAAGTTCTGACTGGGCTGGGCCAGCGCTGTTGGCAGATCCTTTGGTTGACCAACAAAGTGGCCTTTGGTAAATGTGTATCTCAATGCTTGGAAGTCCCACCACTCATTGCTCTCAATGTAGTTTTTAACAGCCCATTGTATTGTTCAGTTTTCCCAGGGGCTGGTGCATGGTAGGGGATGTGACATACACACTCAATGCCATGCTCTTTGGTCCAAGTGTCTATGAGGCTGTTCTGAAAATGAGTCCCATTGTCTGACTCAGTTCTCTGTGAGGTGCCGTGTTGCCACAAAATCTGTTTCTCAAGGCCCAAGATAATGTTATGGGCAATGGCATGGGGCACAGCATATGTTTCCAGCCATCCAGTGGTTGCTTTCACCAAGGTAAGCACATGGCACTTGCCTTGTCAGGTTGATGGGAGTGTGATATAATCAATCTGCCAGGCCTCCCCATATTTGTACTTCAGCCATCATCCTCCATACTAAAGAGGCTTTAACCTTTTAGCTTGCTTAATTGCAGCACATGTTTCACAGTCATGAATAACCTGGGAAATAGTGTTCACTGTTAAGTTTACCACTTGATCATGAGCCCATTTGTATGTCACATCTCTGTTCTGATGGCCTGAAGTGTCATGGGCCCACTGGGCCAAAAATAATTCACCCTTATGTTGCCAATCTAAGTCCATCTGAGTCACTTCAATTTTAGCAGTTTTATCCACTTGTTGGTTGTTCTGATGTTCCTCAGTGGGCCGATTCTTGGGTACATGAGCATCTACATGGCTTACTTTCACCACCAGGGCAGCAGTATCTCACCACAGTGCAGCAGCCCAGATGGGTTTACCTCTGCCTTGCCAGTTGCTCTGCTTCCATTGCTGCAGCTACCCCCACAGGGCATTTACCACCATCTGTGAGTCAGTATAAAGTGCTGGCCACTTTTCTCGTTCAGCAATGGCCAAGGCCATCTGAATGGCTTTCACCTCAGCAAACTGACTTGATTCACCCTCTCCTTCAGCAGTTTCTGCAACTTGTCATCGAGGGCTCCATACAGCTGCCTTCCACCTCCAATGCTTTCCCACAATACAGCAGGACCCATCAGTAAAGAAGGCATATTGCTTTTCACTTTCTGACAGTTCATTATATGGTGTGGCCTCTTCAGCATGCATCACCTCCTCCTCTGGTGACATTTTAAAATCTTTGCCTTCTGGCCAGTCCATGATGACTCCTGGTCAGATGCTGTCCTGGGTAGTAAGCACATTGTCATTGCTTCTTCCTCTTGTTCCTTCATCTTTCTTGTCTTCTTGTTGCTTTTCTCCTTTATTACAGGGGCAACCGATACTGGTATGAATTGGTGCTCTGGTTTAGCTGCAGTGAGTATCACTGTGGTCAGAGTGGCTGCAGTATCTGTTGTCAGGGTTTGGGTAGCTGCTGTACTTGTCACTGGGGTTGGCATAGCTGTTGAGCTTGAAGCTGGAGTAAGTGCACTGTCTGTTGCAGTCGAAGTTTGAGTAGCTGCTGTACGTGTGGCTGGGACTGTTGTAGCTGCTGTGCTTGGAGCTGGAATAGCTGCTCTGTCTGTTGCTTTGCCATCAGATTCAGGGACATTTTTTTTCTTCTGAAGGTGCTGGATAGTGTTGAACAGGGCTCTGTGAGCACAGGCCAAGCCCTAGCACATTGCCATAATTTGTCTGTCCCTGGTGTGACCAGAATGACAACATACCTCATTTAAGTGTTTTACTAATTTTTCTGGATTTTACACTTGTTCAGTGGTGAAGTTCCAAAGCACTGGAGGGGCCCACTGCCCTAGATGCTTGCCCGTACTATCCCACACACCCTGCCACTCATGTCTGTCCAGCCCTGGGGAAAAAATCTCTTGGTCCTCCTATATTGTCATCTAACCCTAGACAAGGGCCAAACCCAACTCTGCTTAACTCTCAGGACCAGACAAAATGATCATGGGTAAAATATGCTCTGTATGCATGCCACCATGGTGATCCCCATCACGATCAGCAGGCAGATCTCAAGGGTACCTAAAGGCCATTCAGAATCTTCAGAACTCTCAAATGATGCCGTAAACAGTCAGGTGTGGGGACTAAGAATGTAAAGGAATGTCTCCTTCACAGTTTGACCACCCGAGGAGGGGAAAAAAGATGTGTAATTTCTAAGCACTTCTGTTATATACCTCCCAAAGTACAGAGGTGGTGACCACACTGGGAATGCAAGCCAGATCAGTTTCATGATCAATGATTCTATTGTATTAAAAGTCATTACCATAAAGTACAGTGAAACAAGAACCTTAGCCCAAGGCCCCCAGCCAATAAACACTAACACAGCAAATACCAGCTGTAAGTAAGGTATGACATGCTGAAACTGTGAGATCAAGAGCAACAACTTTGAGAGCCAATAAATCAGCATTATGATGCGTGACTGTTAATCTGAAACAATGGATGCTTATTACAAATACAATTAGACACTGTTGTTATCTCAACCTTTTGTGCCTCACATTTGGTGCCAAAAAGAGCTGTTGTGGTTTAAGCCCAGTCAGCAAATCAGCCTCACAGCCGTTTGCTCACTCCCCCCACTTCTTTCCCCTTCCCCAACTCCCAGAGGGATGGGGAGGAGAATCGGAAGAATGTAACTCCCATGGTTTGAGATAAGAACAGTCCAGTAACTAAGGTATAACACAAACCACTGCTGCTAACACTAATGATAAAAATGAAAAGGGAAGTAACAAGGGAAGAGAATACAGCTGTTCACCACCCACTGACTGATAACCAGCCCGACCCAGCTACCTTCTGGGTAGCTACCCCCAATTTATGTACCGGGCATGATGTGCTGTGCTATGGAATACCTCTTTGGTCAGTTTGGGCCAGGTATCCTCTCTCTGCTTCCTCCAGGCTTCCTGTCCTCCCTGGCAGAGCATGAGACTCAGAAAATCCTTGGTCAGAGTAAACGCTACTGAGCAACGACTAAAAACATTGGTGTTATCAGCGCTGTTCCCAGGCTGAAAGTCAAAACCACAGCCCTGCACCAGCTACTAAGAAGGAAAAAAATGACTGCTACTGCTGAACCCAGGACATACATGCAGCTGCATGTACCTTACAGCAGTTCACACTGGAAAAGCCTCTACTGTTTCCTACACAGGCAATCAGATACTAGCACCATTTCTGATAAATACAGCTTTCTTCTGACACCAGACTTGCACACTTAAGGCCTGCATTAAATCATACAATTGCATGCTTACCTGTCATGTGCAGACAGAAGGTGCTCAGAGAAAAATATACTGTTATAACAGGATCATCTGCCCCAGATGTTCAGGGCTCCCTGGCACACTTTCCCAGGTTTTGTAGCTCATATGATGTGGGTAGTTTAAGGACTGTAGCTGCCTTTTCTAGCTCTTCCAGAAACACTCTAGCAATGCAGGAACCTACAACCCTCAGAGCAGAATGAAGTTTTCATCCCCTTGTAGTAATAGCAATTATTATTTTCCAAGGTGTCTGCTACCATATTCTTGCCTTATAAAGTCAAGACAGGAAGGAACAAAGAGCAAGACATTAATAATATTGGCAAGTTTATACAGTGAAGGCAGAATAGAAGTGTCAGGAGAGTAGCCAAAAAAAAAGGAGGAGGGGAAGAAGATGGATGAGTTGTGCACAGACAGCCTCACCAAGACAGGAGACAAAACTATTAACAAATATGGTATTGGCTGATCAACACCTTAATGTGAAGCAGAAGGATCTTTTGGTGTGGCCATGCTTTTTGAGCTTTGCTGCTGCAAGGTTTGTGCTGCCAGATAGACACTGTCTTAGTCATATATCAATGCTCAGTTGGTCATCCTTTCTGGGGTAGCTGTTTGACACAGGTCCTAATCCATTTACTTAGCTTGGGTGAGAAAACTGAGATGTACTTCTCTAGCATGTAACACTTCATTGTGACCCTGCTGGAGAAGAAACCAGGAAACAATCTGTGTGGTAGATAGAGAGATAGATAGATAGATAGATACATACATACATACATACATGTGTGTGTATATACAAAAGATATTGGTCCAGTTTGATCTCACCACGCTCTTTGAAATAATAGTGTTTTTTGATAATCTTGAGATATGTACTCTACGTAACCTTGCCTCAGCGTAAAACAAAAATGATAGTTTTAGCAGCAAGATAGCCTTTGTCTGAGACCTTTCTGTTGAGATAAGCTTGGATGCTGAGTGCAGACACAGAATTCATGTCCAAACGCATCCTTCACCCTTAGGCTCATGTGCTGTACTGAGTTTCTAGAGGGAAAGGAGATGAGGGGCTCCGTTTAATCCCAGGGACTCAAAAGTCACAGAAACAGTGTGATTAACCGCAACATTCATCATGTGATCTGATCTCATACTCAGCCTACATTTCCCAGGGGTGGAATTGCACCTTCCTTTCCCAGCAAGAATTGCTGCAGCCATAGCAGACGTGGGAGGAGAGCTTGCAGCGCATCTGCCCACAGCTCCCAGAGGCCAGAAGCATAGGCTATAAGCTATGGTGCTCCTGCTGCTACCTGGGACAAGCTGGGAGCTGGGTCTGGGGCAATCACAGGATTTGCTTTAAAACAAATATTGGAGGAGCTTCTGGTTGTGTCAGCATTCCTTCCCAATTAAACAATGTTATTAATAATTAACTGTAGTTATATGCACTCCCAAAGTAACTGAGTGCTACTTTAATAAAACAAAATGGAAATACAGTTTTCCTAGAATAATAAACCAATTCAAATTCCCCATAGGGTTATACAAATGGTGAAATAAAATGTTTATAGCAGGACAGAGGAACTTAGGACACCATAGCTAGTGCTTTGATGAAGCTAATTATACAAATCCAGGGAAGGTAACACAGCAATCAATATGCATTTTAGTTTGATCTGGTATTCAGAAAACAGGCTTGACTTTAAGAAGGAAATAAAATGAAGCTTTGCATCTGAGGCTTACCTCAGAGTGGAGTTACAGCTTCTTGCTAGACTCATTTACTCCTCATTTTCTGATGTCTCCATACAAGCTATAAGATATGGCCACAATTTCTGCAGTGGGGATGCCTGAGTAATAACACAGACAGGCAGGTAATTATGCCCTCAGGTAGTGGTGGGGGTGAGCAGGCAAGGCAGGCAGCCCACACCAGCAGCACTTGTCTGCACCAGGGAGGATAAGAGGAGTCAAGATGAGTTTGTGCATCATATATGCCTTGGCTCAAGTTTGTTGTAAAATCATAGAATCAGCTACATTGGAAAAGACTAGGGATCATTCTCATGTGTCCTGGGTTCAGCAGTAGCAGTCATTTTTCTTCTTCTTAGTAGCTGGTGCAGGGCTGTGGTTTTGACTTTCAGCCTGGGAACAGCGCTGATAACACCAACATTTTCAGTTGCTGCTCAGTAATGCTTACTCAGACCAAGGCCATTCTGAGCCTCATGCTCTGCCAGGGAGGAGGGGAAGCCTGGAGGAAGCAGAGACAGGACTCCTGGCCCAAACTGACCATACCACAGCACAGCATGCCCAGTACATAAATTGGGGTAGTTACCCGGAAGGGTTAGATCACTGCTGGGTCAGGCTGGATATCTGTCAGTGGGTGGTGAGCGGTTGTATTTTCTTCTCTTGTTAATTCCCTTGTCATTATTATTATTGGTGTTAGCAGCAGTGATTGGTGTTATACCTTAGTTACTGGACTGTTCTTATCTCAAATCATGGGAGTTACATGCTGTCGATTCTCCTCCCCATCCCTCTGGGAGTTGGGGAGGGGGAAAGAAGTGGGGGGAGTGAGCAAACGGCTGTGAGGCTGATTTGCCGACTGGCTTTGAACCACGGCATCATGTCCACACCAAGAAGAAGTACTGGGAAGTACTTTCATATGGTCCTTCATGCCAGCATGATGTGAACCAACATGAATCAGTTAATACCAGGTGTTAAATCCTTCATGTTTTCAAGTGAGAAAATAGACACCTGTTTTTTTACACACAGGGGTTGAGTGGGAAATTAACCATGGGAATAAATGCCAAAAGAACCAGTGATGTTTTAGCCCTTGGTGTGCATTTGACTCAAATATTTTCCAATCAAATTCCCAAATAATTAACATTCAGTGTAGGAATAAATTGATGAAATGCAATGCTCTGTTTTGTTCAGTTGGTCAGATGAGATGGTTCCCAGAGTTTATGAATCAATGTCTAGTACCAAGTACCGTCTTGAGTACACTGTGTTGCAGAAGGACAAATACTCCCTGAGGATAAACCCAAGCATTTTTAAAAATGCTAGTGAATACACTATGATATAACCTAAACTTCACTCAGTGGTGTTCCAGACTAGAAAGTGAGTCTGTCCTACAAAGCCTATGGACAGCTGAGGCTGCCAGAGTTCCAGCTGTTTCTCTGTATCATGCTCTCTAGTTGGCCTGCCTCCATTCACACTATCACAGGCAGGTAGCAGAAGTTACATCACTGTAATTATAAAATGACCTGGACACACTCATCAGACAGAAGCAGGTATGTGTCCACCTCACTGTGATATAATCCAACATGTGCTCCATGAAATGTGTTTTCAGATGTCTTGCAGGAGGCTATTTCTCAGTCCTGTCGTGGGAAGAAATCAGCTGCCAGTTGGCCGCAAGCTTCTTTTCCAAGGTACTGTATAGAAAAGGTGAGCTCTAATCAATAGCACAGGGAAACTGGTGCTGCATAACCCTGACAAAGTTAGCTTTTATTAGGGATTTGCAAAATGACCATGGTTTTGACAGCTAGTTCCACCACCCTTGATATAACTGCCTCAACCCAGCCTTGGCTTTTTCCTTAGTGATCCAGCTCCTCATGGTGCCTTGATTTGACCAGAGAATGTGACAAAAGACACAATTTTCTAACATTCTGCACAGAACACTCATGCCTGTAGTTTTAAACTGAGGTTTTCCAAGCTGCCACATTAGGACCAGATCTCAGCCTCTCTGTGCCTACAGCTGTATTCAGTTAATAACCTGAGACTTCTACTAACTCACACCACCCACAAAGCAAATTTTGGGATTATGGCCACTGTGTGCATGTGGTGCTACAAAACACCTGTAGCAGACTGATGGATCTGACCAATGTGGTAGTAAACTACTCAGGAACTTGTGTGGGAACAAATGGTGCAAAAACAGTTGACTGTGGGCAGGGCTTTGTGGGAGAATTGAGGAAAAAATATCCTGCAGTTGAAAAGACTGATGATATTTTGAAATTGCTCATCATGATGTTCAGTTATTGCTCTGCAGATCTATGCCAGGGAATACTCTATTCTGTTCTGTACAGTTACCAGGGAAATTAAATAGGAGGTTGCTACTATTTCAAGCCTCAGAATGAAAAATAAAAGTGCTGGCTTGCTGCAGCAGAGTGAATTTACAGAAAGTCACCAGGCCAGACTCTTGAAACAGACTGTAAAATACACATGGGGTTTTATTTTTCATATCAAAAGCAGACTCAGGCTCTGATTTTCCAAGCAGAAAAAGCAAAAATACAGTGGATATGTGTGCCACTTACCTTGCCTGCAGTATAGAGTGAAAGAAGTTTAATGTGCAGATGCTATTCAGGGAAGCCCAGCTCTGCTTTAATTAAAGGTGTTGTAAAGAATTTAACGGGAGGGGTGTTTTTCTGCTGTTAAATCACTGCTATGCCTTATTTGTAACCCATGATAGTCACTCTGACAGGCAAACGCTGATACAAGAAAGTCTCCAAGAGAGGATGAATACTGCTGATAGGGCTTGAAGATCTGCTGGGACTGAAGAAAGAACTAGAGTTTCAAATAGGGATTTCTCCAATGTGATCCAAGGGTCCCCTCTCCAGGGAGTCTGGTTTCTTTTTCATTATGAATCTGAAGAAGCTCAAGTGTATATTGTTGCATGGATTTGGCATTAAGCAATGAGGATAAATGTGGAGATGCAAAGTTACTTGCTGTATAGATTTATTGCTCCAAGCCACT
The DNA here is from genome assembly GCA_032466535.1 of Forpus xanthops. NCBI lineage: Eukaryota > Metazoa > Chordata > Aves > Psittaciformes > Psittacidae > Forpus > Forpus xanthops. The sequence continues at coordinate 7,059 of JASSUY010009560.1, read as the reverse complement.
ACAGGAAGACCAGGAACAAACAAAACCCTCCCCTAAATTATACTTCGATAATTTCATAAAATTAATGACGTGGTGTTATATCCTTGCTCTTCCTCTGAAACTTCCTCCGTGCTCTGCAATGGTATGTTGAATGTGTTGAATGCCAGAAGTCCTCAGTGAGCTCCAGAGCATCTCTTTAAATGAATGGTAGGGGATCACGGTAAAGAAGAGGAGGTTTATCAGATACTGCTGAGGAATGACTCTTCTCTGCAGGGACATACTACCCTGTCTGACTGCCATGATCACTGGGGCAGAGGGGAGTTAATGGTGTCACTGGCAGAACACAAGACCCTTCGAAACAGAATAACTTCTCGGCAGAGTCTAACGATATCCTATCAGATCGTGCACTACAGGGCAGCAAATATCACCACCATACCTTGTGGTGCAGCACTGCTGTACCCTGAACTCATGTCAAAAGGGACACAAATCATCTTCAAATGCTGTTTCAGACCTCTGCTCTCCTCTTCCTTCTCCCTGCCTGTAGCTACAAATGAAACACAAGGGTTCGTGTCTGTCAGCCTTGCAAGGTATTTACCATAATCACAAATTGTGATTTTTGCTGAAATGCCACAAGGGGGAAGAATTGTGTTATTTGCAGGGCAGTATTCCTTTCAAACATTTGGTTTGTTCAGTCAGATTAAGACTGAGGTTGCTCTACAAACTCTCTGTTGGGAGTACAGGGAGTGAAAGATGAGAATGGGTTAAACAAATCCCTAAGACCTTAGGAAAACTCGAAGTCTTCAAACAATTCTGGTTTGGTGTGCAGAGGAGGAAACTGAAATTTTTCTTTGTATTGGTGAAAAAAAAAAACAAACAACAAAACAAGCAAAAAAACCAAACAAACCAAACCAACCCCCCCAAAAAACCAGAAGAACAGATTGGCCCCCACAAAATCAGTCCCTTTCAAAAGCAGGCATTGTTTGGCTCTCACACAAATTCCTTTTGCTTAAGTTTTCTATTAATCCATTCAGTAAATATTATAGGGGTTCAGTTTAATAGATTGCCCATCTCTGCAAGTGACAGTGCTTCCTCTGGTTTTAATAACAAAGCACTGAAACCAGCCCAAATGAGCTTGAGAGAGGCACGCTGTGACAGTGTGGCTGGTCAAAGTCCCTGTAGGCTCACTGGTCACAATTCTCATTTTAAAAAGCTTCCTCATCACTGTAATAGTGCCTAAGCACCTTGGTGAGGAATGAAATCCGAGTCCCATATTTCAGGTTTGTCTCAAAGCGGTGGCTCATGCTTAGCAAGCAGAGCTGTATGTTGAGCTAACACTGTGCTCCAGAACACATCTGTATGACAATGTGGTGCTGGGTTTCTTCAGAAAAGAAGTAGAGGCCAAAACAACCTTCTGCTTCAGATTAGTACATCAGCCTTACAACCTACAAGCTGCAAGTGCTAGAAATATATGTATACGTTCATTATTGACATAATAAAGACATACTTGCATGATATTGTCATTTGGATGCTCTTAGGTAGCTGAGCAGTTCAATGAGACAGCGTAATGAAATACAGAGTGCAAATTGAGTTAAAATAGTCTTGAATATTCACAAACTTTTGCCTGGGTGGTTTGACCATAACAAGAGAAAGAAAAGAGCCACTGAATTAGCGTTCCTGGGAAATTAATAGCCTGTTGAAGCCCAAGTAGGAAGGCAGACATAACATTTTCTTGCTTTAGGAAGTAACAAAGCCTGGGTTCATGCTGCAAAACATAACTAGGGGCGTTTGTCACAAGTTAAAAATCAATGAACTCCAGCTGTTCCTGTGGTCTTGGAAGGTTCCTTTTCAATGAAGAAATATTTCTTCTTGCAGGAACATTCCAAAAAATAGACTTTGCCCTCAGTCACAGTGTGGAAAGTGAAATTGGGTGTGACATAGCTTTCCAAACCAGTAGAGAGGCTTTCTGATGAGCCCTTATATTAAAAGAATAAGATGCCAAATGAGGACTTTAGCCCAGTTTCTACAATTAGAAAATCATCAGAATGAGGCTTGCCTCTTCTTCTGAATGGAGGTTCAGCCTCTATTTTGAAAGCTGCCTCCTGGCTTGCCAAGGAGCGCTTTCCATTACCAATCCATCATGCTGAAGTAGGCAGAGGACAAATCAGCTTCTGGCATGAACCAGGCTAGCCTTAGGGTGCCTATTTAGTAAATTTTATCAAACCAAGAAAGTAGGCCACAAACCAGAACAGATGGATTGTATGATATTTTGGCATCTTCATTTTCTGGTCAGGATCTGCTTCCTCTTTATAATTCAAGAAAAGCTTATGATTAAATGCCTTGCATCCATTCAGGGATTAAAGATGCTTTAAGTTCCCTTTGAATAGGAGTTGCCTCAGTAGTAGAAGGCATGACAGGGATCTGGATCTCCAGTTCTGCTGTTTATTCCACACGGACAGGGCAATAAACCTGTGTGATGGTGAGGAGGGGAAATTAAATGCAAACTGTGAACCTAAGCAATAAATCTGAAAGAATACTTCACTGTTGGAAAAATGTCCCACATACAGCATGTTTGGGTGGAAAAGAAATTACTTCAGAGTTTCTGGAGTTCCTAATTCCTGTTATGTTGGTGTCTTCCATGAACTAATGAGAGAGAGGGAAAAAAGGAAAAAAAAAAAAAGAAAATAGAAAATTCTAGTGGGATTTTTAAGCCAGAATTGGAGCCTGCCAGCCAGCCCTCAGAAGCAATCTTGTCACAACTGAGGGCAAGCAGTGTCAGGAGGAATGGCTTCTGTGTCCGGTTTGCACCTTCTAACAATGCCAGTGCATGGGTTGATTTAGACAAGAAACACACTGAAACAAACACACCTGTACTGCAGGCAAATAAAGATTGAATTCACAGAGCAGTTTGGCCTCTAGCAATTATTCACACACACAATTATTCACACACAATAACTGTGTCAACAGGAAAGACAAGGGAAGTTACAGTTAAATCTTGGTTTCACATTCTTTTAAGAAATATAAGACCAGAATAATTTCCTGGGAAAATAGGGATATTCCTGAATTTTCCTGCAATATTTCTGAGATTTCTTTCTATCCAGCATTTCCCCAAAGGATGCCCATCTACAAGTTGGTGCCGTGACTTCCCAGGAGCTCAAGGCTCATAATTAAAATGCAGTGTTTCACAAGTTTTTTTATCTTCTAAGGGTGGTGCAACCAAAAAATTACACGGTCTCACCTACAGTGCTGAATTTAGGTACTGCACTATCTGTATTAAATGGTAAGTGTAAGTTAAGGGCATTGATTTACATAGCAAAGCTATTAAAAAAAGAGAGCTTTTTTTCTCTTTCCTTAGGTCATACCTTTCTTGCAAAGCTAAGCGTTGTCCCTGTCTGCAGTAATAAGCAGTACTTGACCATGAATGCATTTTTCTGATGTAATGGGTTTGGGTTCAACAGTCCTGCTTTGGAATATGTTCCTATAAGTGAACTCAATTTACCTAAAACAATGAAAAGGATATTTTTAAGGCTACAATCAATTCTCCTTAAAGAAGCCCACACAATTTTGCAATCAATATGTGTTTCAAAATGTTGCAGAAAAATATCGAAAATAATGTCTTTTTCTTTAAAAATTTAAATAGCATTTTTTGAAATCTGAATATGCAGTACAGCCTGAGTCTTGATGGCTTACATCCAAGAGTCATAGAAAAATAAGCTAAAGATTGAAGGCTTTCTTTATTTATGATAAATCTTAGTGTATGTGCACGTGTGCATACATATATACACCTAGCAATCCACAACACACTAAATGGTAAAACAGGTTCTCCATAGCTGTTGTCTTTAGTTTCTTTCTAGAAGATTTTTAGGTCAGAAATTAATTATTTTACCCAGTACAGGAATAGCTGGATGAAGTGTAATGTCCTGTTTTACAGAAAGCCAGATTTCAATACTTAATGGTTGCTTTAAATCACTGAAACAACAAACTAGCACCATTAGCAGGAGTATTAGCAATAAATACTCAAAAAAGCAAGTCCCAAACAAAATAGTCAGCACAAAAGTTCATGTTTTACATTGGTGCCCTTATTCTATGGAAACACCATCATATGGGTGCAACCACAAGTTCAGCAACCCTTGGCTCCTCTGGCTTAGGGAATGATTAACTCATGGGTGTGCCGTCCTTTTCTTGGTGGTATATGCTTTGTACTGTGGCTTATGAAGTGTCTTGGTAAGGCTGTGTGGACTGAGCATAGCAGAAAGCTGCACACAGCTTTTTACAAGCATTACTTATAGATTTTATTCATGCATATTGATCCAACAAAAAAGAAAGTCACATGTGAAAAGCAGATTGCAATGCATTTTGTAGAATCTGAACAGGTTTCCCTTGTAAATGGTTGAGGAGCAGAGATGTGGAAAAAAAAAACAAAAGAGAAAAATCCAAAGGAGAGAGATTATAAACTGTATCATCTTCAGGACATTACTAAAAATTTCTGCTGGGGTCCTTCATGCCTATTGCCTTCATGAATTGCCACAGCAACAGTAACTCATAGTAGAAATCTTTATTATACCTACTTAAGGGCTGACAGTGGACCTTACAGTCTAATACTGATGTTTAACTTGCATATTTCAGACGCAAAACAATATATCCCAGGTCTGTGGGTTGAAACCTTTCTTAACTTGTTGACTCTTAATTATGTCTTTTTTTAAGCCTCTAGCCTGCCTCTTCATTTAAACATAGTGACAAAAGCTTTGCTTTCCTTAATGCCGTCTCGCAGACCTTCTAGAAGTAGTCTACAAACCCTATGTAAAACCACGCTGCTCAGCCACACCATATGAGCATGTTGAGGGGTTAAGGGCTTGTTGGCTTTCATCTTCACAGTGTCTAATGCCAATCACGGCACTTTAGGAGCACACAGAAATGCTTGTGCCTGTTAGAACTGGGGAGCTCCATGACTCTTTTCCAAAAGGAGAGCTCTTTTTCAGCCACCATACCCAGCGGCAATTGGTAAATACCTGGTGATATGCAGCAATGTGTGTAGAAGGCTAGGACCAGCCTCTGGCAGGTGACAATGATATCCCTCAGTGGAGCACACAGAGATTGCTGAGACCTAAGTGCTAGGAAAATTCTGGGTGCAGAAAGAGATCAGAGTTTTCCTTCATGTAGGCACAGGCATCATTTAGAAATCCAGGCCATCATGTACCTGCTAGTACATATTGGCAATATGTGTATGTGTAATATCAGATATTGCCTTAGCACTGCTTTAGATTTGGAGGTGCTAGAGGGGTCTGGTTTGATTGGAGTAACCAGTATGTGATATCAGCATTTAACAGAAGACTTTAACAGGAGAGGAAATGAATGGGCAGGGATAACCCAGGGTTAAAGTTGGATTTCAGAGGCAGATGGTAAAACTGAGCAGCCAGGAGACAGCAAATTCAGAGTCTGCTCGTGCGTGCCCTGGTTTTCCTGGCTGCTGGCTGCAGTAGAAATGTTAATGAGGAAACTGCCCCAGCTGTTAAAGGCAGAAAGGAGATATTTGGGTTGTGATGAAACACAGATATATAGTAAAACTATCAAACTTCACCTGAGCTATTTGACACACACTGGATCCCAACTATTTTTGTATTTTCCTTTGCAGAACACACAAGTTCACTATCATTTTCCAAACTTCACACATCTCTCCTTTGAGGGAATTTTCTTTAGACAATATAAATGTCAGCTGCCAGATGTAAGTATTATTAATTATATGGAACTGTCAAGGAGTGATAGGGAAATGATGCAAGTGACTCATTTCTGTCTTGTTAGCTCTCAGGAAAGGTCAGCACAGACCTTGGAAAAGGATGCACTGTCAAAGCCGAACTATGTTCCAAAATCCACTCTGCAGAAACAGTGCAAGAGAGCACATACTTTAAAGCCAGCTAAGGTAGCAGTGTAGCACTAAAATGTCAAGTTTTTTTCCATTTCCAAAAAGCTCCACTTGTTACTACTTGTGATGTAAGAACCTAAAGTGGCCAGAGAATTGACAGAGCTCATGCTAGCAATTGCATACAGCTGCATTTTGTTTGCTTTGGGGATTACTCTTTTACCCTCCTGTTTGACCAACATTAATCTGAGCATATTTCATTCTTTGATGGACATCCCCACATATCCTCATTTCATTCTCCCTGAGCTGCCAGTACATGGAGTGGCTCTCCATCCCATGACCTGGATGGCAGTAGGGGAAGGCCCTTCTACCCATGCACCATTTCTCACGAAGCTGTATGGCTTACAGGTCTAACACTGATTTTGTCCTTCCAATCCTGGCAAAAGAATATGGGATATGTAGTTGAGAACACTAAGATTCAAGGCTGATTATGGCACTTAGCTGTGGATAGACTGACCAGAATTATTGTAAGCACCAAAAGGAGGTCTCTTCATGAAGTTTTGGCTGAAATCCCCAAAATATTAGGCACTTAATTCCCAAGGAAATCAGTAGCAATCAACGGCTAAATGTCTTGCCTGTAACATAAGAGAAGCAGAAAGAAATTACTTTAGCTTGCTTATCAGAATTGCTAATGCAATTCTGTGAAATTCTCCCCAAGGAGACAAGGTTAAAGGAAGAAAGACAAATTCCAAATGAACACCATGAAAAATCTGTTGACATCCAGAGTTGCTCTCCAAAGAACATCCCAGGCCAGAAATGCTCTGGAATAGTTTCAGACATGTTGGGTGTCAGACTATTAAACACATGACAGTTCTTGCTCCTCTCTACCAAAAAAAAAAGAAAATCAGAACATCCTCACATTTCCCTGAGGGCATCTAAAAGAGGAGAGAGGCCCACTTACTATTCATAGAATCATAGAATCATAGAATAGTTAGGGTTGGAAAGGACCTCAAGATCATCTAGTTCTAACCCCCTGCCACGGGCAGGGACACCTCCCACTAAACCATGCCACCCAAGGCTATGTCCAACACGGCCTTGAACACCACCAGCGATGGAGCATTCACAACTTCCCTGGGCAACCCATTCCACTGCCTCACCATCCTTACAGTAAAGAATTTCTTCCTCAGGTCCAATCTAAACTTCCCCTGTTTAAGTTTGAACCCGTT
>JASSUY010009558.1:0-20907 GCA_032466535.1 Forpus xanthops | reverse complement strand
CTCACTGTCCCTGCATCTGCCTTCCAAGACTTGGGTGGTATGGTCAGAACATTTTCCAGTGAAGACTGAGGCAAAGATATTAAGAACCTCAGCTTTCTCCATATCCAGGGTAGCCAGTTCTCCTGATGGCTTCTGAAGAGAGCCCACGTTGTCCCTAGCCTGTCTTTTATTCGCTATGTACCTATAGAATCCCTTCCTGTTATCTTTCACATCCCTGGCCAATTTTAACTCTTTAAGTGGGTCCTAGCTTTCCTAACCTGGTCTCTAGCTTCCTAGGCAGCATCCCTGTATTCTTCCCAGGCCACCTGTCCTTGCTTCCACCTTTTATAAGCTTCTTTTTTCCTTTGAAGTTTCCTCAGCAGCTCCTTGTCCATCCAAGGAGGTCTCCTGGCCCTTCTGCAGCACTTCCTTCTAGTAGGGATGTATTGCTCCTGAGCTTGCAGCAGATGATCCTTGAATATCAGCCAACAGTCTTGAGCTCCCCTGCCCTCTAAAGCTATATCCCATGGAATCTTACTGAACAGGCTCCTGAAGAGGCCAAAGTTTGCTCTCTTGATGTCCAGGGCAGTGAGTTTGCTGCACACCCTATTCACTGTCCTGAGGATCTCGAACTCGACGATTTCATGATCACTGCAATCAAGGCTGGCTTGGAGCATCACATTTCCAGCCAGCCCTTCCCTGTCGGTGAGGACGAGGTCAAGCATGGTGCCTCTCTTTGTCGGCTCCTCTATTGCTTGCAGAAGGAAGTTGTCTTCCACACAATTGAGGAGCTTCCTGGATTGCTTGTGCAGGCTGTACCATCCCTCCAACAGATATCAGGGTGGTTGAAATCCCCCATGAGAACGAGGGCCTGTGAGCATGAGACCATTCCTATCTGTCTATAGAGCTCTTCATCCACCAAGTCCTCTTGGTCAGGCAGTCTATAACAGATCCCCACAATAATGTCTCCCATCGCGGTTCTCCCTTTAACCCTGATCCACAAGCTCTCCTTTGGCTGCTCACCTGACCCCAGACAGAGTTCCATACTCTCCAGCCTATCCCTAACATAAACAGCAATTCCCCCTTCGCTGCCTGTCGGGCCTGCCTTTCCTAAAGAGCCTGTAACCTTCCATTCCAACACACCAGTCATAAAAGCCATCCCACCATGTCTGTGATATCGAAGATATCATACCCCTGTAGACGTGCACACATCTCCAATTCCTCTTGTTTGTTCCCCATGCTAGGGTGCATTTGTATAGAGGCATTTGAGCCAAGCCGCAATTGAAGCGGGCTCATTGGCTGGAGGAGCTGGAGTATCTCTACACTTAGGCGGATACTTTTAGTTCTCGGGAAATGGTGGTAGTGAGGGAAAACATTTTGCTTCCTATTTAAGTAGCTCCCAATCCTGTATTAACCCTGGATGTTATTTGTATTTACTGTTTCAGGCTTCTTGTAAGTAACTTGAAATTCGTAGGTTTACCTTTCAGAAGTAAATAAATACATAAAGAATATATGCAACATTAATGTTGTTTGCATGTGGAAATATCAAGGGTTTTAGGCTGAATTAGGATGGCAGATAAAAAAATTTAGATTCCGGTTGCATACTCCTGTGGCCATGAGTGCTGAGTCTGTGGTCTGAGTTACTGAGTGCTGTAGTAGCCTCTGGCTTCCTTTGGAAGTGTGAAGAGCTGTGGCAGCAGTATACATAGGTTCCAAAACAAGATCTAATTAGAGGTTGTTATGGCACCATCCATAGGGATTTAAATACAGAGAAATTGGAGATGCAAGTCTGAAAGCTCTTTTATTTATTGCAATGTCATTGCACACTTAATGCTCTGAGAAGGATTTTATTACTATCTAAAAGCAGTTGTACATTAAATCTTCAAATTAGCTTCTGTTCTGCTTGAATATAAGAATCTTCTGCACTGGGCAGGAGTTCAACAAGGCACATAAAGAGAGCTTTGAAGCTTTAGATGATACAATGATAGATTGTTCCAAGCTTGCATTTCTAGTAAACAAATTTACGGTTCACAAGTTCACCTTAGAGCCCTGATGAGTATTCTATGTGAATGCTTAGGATTTTTCTTTTTTATGCTGTGTTATATTTTCCAGAATTCACTGTAGTGCTTTATATCCTAGCTTCTTTCATTTAAGCTTGCAAGCCAAAGTTAGGCAAGTTTTGTGTTAAATAGCAGTTACATCCCTCCATGAGAAGCAGAACAGTGCTGTTGTAGTGCTCAGCTGGAGGTGTTTCAGAACACATTTGTACTGGTAGTTATCAGCTGGCCAGAGAATATTCAGAATTTAGCTTTCATTAACTGTCTTCTAAGAGGAAGGAGGAATAAAAAACCCCTGAGATGGTTCTCATGCAGGGGAAAAATACAGGTAGAAAGTGCAACTAAACAAATTGTTAGGGGAAAAACGTAAATCTACCTTTCCCAGCTCTGCAAAAGCCATTTCTGAAGTGGTTTGCCAAACATATCTTAAAAACACTGGTGTCTGATACTCTTGCCCTCCCTCCAATGTATCTGTAAAATATCTAAAACCCAAATATCTGAAAAACCATCTCCATGCTTTCTGAGACTGAGTGATTGTGTGTCCATTCTCTTGTCTGTTATGGTCTTAGGTTATACCTCATGTGGTTCTTTGTATCTCATGTCAGTCCTCATAAGGAGTTGGTGATTATAGTGGATTGTGGGAAATATGTGTATGGGAGCTAAACCCACTATAGACAGTGGAAGTACAAAGAAGCAGACAAATAGATCCCATGAGGTGCTATAATTGTCTGATATTTCTGTTGAGAAGGTCCTTAATGAATTAATACCAAATCCATGGAAAGTCAGTAATTTCTGTTAAAAAATCTGTTTTAGTTGGAGCCTGATGTTTTTACTGAAGAGCTATTTAGCAGGCTGATTGAAAGTGTCTGATTTCAAATCTATTTTGTGACGTGAGATGATACAAGATATATGGGCCAAGACATGATCCAGAAATTATCTGGATGTGCTTTTGTCAGGAAAGCATATCCAGTTGCTGAGACCTAGCCATGGCATTCGTTTCTCTGCTTGTGGTTTCACAGAGCCTTTTCCACTGACAAAAGAGCAGTAGAGGTGAAGTCTACGTGAAAGAGAATTCACTGAAGGAGCACATATTTGAATTCTTGGTTCACCTGCGTAGGGCCTTTCAAAGTGTTTGTGGTGAACCTGATGTGAGTGGATGGAATGGGATTTTGGATTGGGAACAAAGTAATCGAGAGATTTGTACCAACCTGCTTGCTAAGTTGCCTCATAGTGAGAAATAAAAGCTACCTTTGCCATGTGTTTACCTTTGTCCCAGGTGTAACTGGTTCTCCAAAGGTCTCTATCACTAAAAGTAGTTTGTATGAGAAGCAAAAAAGAAAATAATCAAAACTGAGAAGTCATGTCTTTAAACAGGTGTGTGGCCCTGTAAGAGGTCATAAGATAAGAGGTTTAAGGTTTCAGAGAGGATATACTGAAGGGATCAGATAATGACCTTAGTGTTAAGAGAGGCTTAAGGTTTTAGCATTAGAGTAGATACAGACACCACAGATAAAGGATTTTAATTTTGAAACATCATAATACAATTGAGTAATGTCAGAAAGTGCCTTAAAAATCAAGACAGTATTACAAAGTATGAAACTGAAAATGTATTAGACTGCCTTTTTGGTCTGTAACTGTACAATCCTTTACAAATTCTATGCTCTAGTAGTAGTAGTAGTTAATTTTTAAACCAGTTAGATGTGGTCTATTGCAAGTTTAACTCCAACCAAGTGGGAGCTATTTTGTATCACCTTGTAAGTTCGTTTTTCTTCTTGTATTTTCTTTTTTTGCCTTCTACAAAAGCATGCAGGTAATTCAAGATATAAATTTATCTTGGTTGCCTATTTCTCAGGGCTGTGAAAATGTGCTCCTGAAACTAGAGGCCCTGCAAGTACCTGTAAAGAATGTTCTGTAACAGTAAAAATCGGTTCTTCATCCTTTAAACCCAAACTGTTCTAGGAATTATTTGTTAGGTATCTGTGACAGCACACATAGTGGGAAGATATCTGAGTTGCTTCTTGTGTGAATTTGCTGAATGGACCTGTGCCAGTTATCCCAGATGAGGGAAAACAACCACTATTTCCATATCGTTTCTGTTCAATGCTTTTCCTTTTATCTGCATAGCTTATGTTTGGGTCAGAGAAATCTATTACTTTTAAATAAGGAAATAGCCATAATTTGTGTTTGTTTCCTCCTCTCTTTTTAACAGTTGAAAACAGGCTACCTGTAAAACACACTTTGGAATAACTATTCCTTTTTTAATGCATTATCTAGAAAGCCCTACTGGGATTAGTTGCCTCTAGCTACTAGATCTACACTTTTTTCTTTTTTCTTCTTCTTTTTTTTTAAGAATATGGTAAATTTGACCAAACAGTCCGAATAATTCATCAGCACATGATCATTGGAATTAAGAGGCAAACCAGAGGATGGATGCACTGTCTAATGGCAAATACCGACATCATGTCTCAGCAGTCTAGGTGGTAGCTTATCGATGTTACTATACATATGAGACCATGGTTTCATTTCCCAGATCACCAGTTGAGAATTGAAACACATGGTAATTAGCAACCAGTTTTTAGATCTCAGCATACTGAGCAAGCAAGTTAGAATAGCTGTCTCCTGGGGAGACAGGAAAGCAAGTGAAGGAAATTAGGGAGATGTTTCTGGATTGCATCTCAGGGAGGAACTATCAAGTCTGATTTTCAGTACCCATGGCAGAATTTCTACAATATATGGCACTAGGGAACACTTGTTGTGAATACCATAAACTTAAAAATTCCTACACTTGTGTCCTGACAAAAGTGATTTCATGCAGCTGTAAACATCTTTTATTTGGGCTACTTTATAACACCAAGAGAGATTAGATTTGTTTCTTCATGTGCTGACTACAATAGTATGCCAGGATCCCTACCATCAAATATTCACGGGAATGTTTGAAAGCTCCTGCCAGGCAAAGTCCAACACAGTAATTCAGGTCTTTGTTTTTCAGACCTTCAGGGGCTTTGGTAAACCTGGAACTTGTATGCCCACGTTACACTTCACTGGCTGAATATTTGAAGTGCCATTTGTGATCCTGGCCTTATTGGAGCTATTGGAAGCTTTGCCACTGATGCACTGAGGGGTGTGAGTTAGCCCATTGTATACAGATTCATATAATAAAACTTCTGGTTTGTATTTTTTTGTGTTTTGGGTTTTTTTTTTTGTTTTTTTTTTTCTTCTTTTTCCCCTTGTAAGCCAAAAGTATCTGGTCCTTATAGTAAGCCAGGACCAACATAGAATCATAGAGTCAGCTAGGTTGGAAAAGATCTTTGAATCCAGCCATTACCCCAGAAATACAACCCTGCATAGATCTTTTAAGCCCTAACTCATTACTACGAAGTGTGCCTTCACATGATGTGCAAGAAGCATTTTCAAGCCAGTCCTAAGTGGTAGGTTGTCCCTCAATGTGTATGCTGGGTCCTCAGAGGGTCTAATAAATGGGATGGTAATAAAATAGTGAAATCCTGTGCATCAGTCTACTACTAGGATTTTGGGAGATTTGGTTGCTGTTAGTTTCGGGTTCCCTGCCCCCACCTCCCCACCCCCTGGTCGTATGTTGGTTAATCATTTGAAAGCAACTGTGATGTATAGTGGGAAATGTATATTTTTAAAATGCTCTAACTTGGTATTCCTAGTTTCTGAAATTTCTTACCTTGCCTGCATGCCTATGCCATCTACTTCTGAAGCTCTGCATCTCTGGAAGTTTACCCAATCATAGCCAATCATTTTAATGCGTAAACACTTGAGTGATCTGCATCCTTGTTCATCTGTGTGATGGATTGAATATATGGCAGCTGTCCCCAGAAGCCATCCTGAAAATAAGATGTTGATTCTCATGAGTTTATCCAAGTGAATAAAACTGAAAATATCTCAAGTACACAAACTGGGGGTAGGGGGGTATTTATTTATTTTTTCTAAGCTTGCAAGTAAAAAGAGATTAAGATGCAATAACATCAGTCACATAGGGGAAACTTCTTTAAGTACCTGAGCCCATTAGAAAAATATGGAAGTAAGAACATGCATTGTGTACAGATAGCAGGATGTCACCATGGACACCAACACAGTAAAGTCAGATATGATGAAGGGGAGAGAAAAGGGAAAGAGGAGAAGATGTAGTATCCATGGCAACAACTGGAAAAGAATAAGACTCTAAAAAGTTGAAATCGCTGTGCTTGTCTGTATTATTAAAATGAAATTTGCAAAGTTAGATACACATACAATATTATTTCTGCACAGCTGGATTTTGTGTGAGTTGTCAGTGTCAGACAGGTACTAAGGAGGTTCAAATGGTACATGGATCTTTTCTGTTGTATTTGTATATCCCTGGAGTGATTTGTGTGAAACCATACTACAGCTCAGTGAGCAGTGGAGATCAGATTCAGTTATCTTTCTGTGTACATAAATAAACCTGTCCTTAGTCTGAACGTCTGCCTTGGCTAATGATGTGACAGAGCATATTGCAGATGTGTGTGGCAGCCTGTAATTTGATAGAGTTCAGTATGACCTGAAGTAAAACAATGTGGTCTGGGCATGTTGGATGGATGAAGAAATATTTTTTTCTTCTGACTTGGCAGGAGCTCTCTTTTTGAAGCTTGAGTATGCAGTTTGAAGCAAGTGCAGTGGACAGAAAAAGAGTGACGGGATTACTGCTTGTGCTGTCTGATGCCCAAAGGATGCTGTAAGTTTCTTTATGAAATACTTTGGGCGACTCTACGTGCATCCAAATGAAACTGTTTTGCATTTGCTATGTCATATTTTATTTGACCTGTTGGAGCTCTTGCACCTAGTCCATGTGATATCTTAATGCCTTCTTGCAGGGGAATGGGCTTTGAGACTTGATGCTCCAGTAAATATATCATTGTAGAATTTCTTCCTAAAACATAATGGCAGAAAATATTCTTGTACAAGTAGAAACAATGTAATATTAATTTTTAGAATTCAGGAATATGAAGCAAAGCTTCTAAAAACATTGGTGAACACTGTTCTCTTATATTCAGGATGAAACTTGAGGGCATTATTGTTAGAATGCCTAATTGTATTCCTGCATGAGTGAGATACAAAGCCCTGTCACATCAGTGGAGAGAATATACTGTCTTTGGAATTTGGTTAAAGGTTTAAATGCAAAATAAAATGCACGTTTGAGAAAGAGAGATAGTTGGTAGGTGGAATCCAAATAGTCTACTTGAGAATAGTTTCAAATGAGGTTATTGCATACGTTCAACTGTAGAAATATGTCTAACCATTGTTCTCCTTTTATTTATGCATATTTATTATCTCTACGGTAAAATTTGAGATGAAATTATAGAAGATGAAAATAGAATAAAATTTCAGAGGAAAAACAGAGGAAGTAGCAAGAGATTTAGGGCAAATAAGCAGTTTAAAAAATGTGATTACAAAACTGTATTTCTTCCCTAATAGTTCTACTGTGCAGTGAGTCTTTTAGAGTCACACAAAAGAGCAGTTTTCTTTTTAAGTGATATTGTAAGTTAACAAGGTTCTAATCATAAACCTTGGTCCACTTGTACTACACCAGTGAAACAGGCTCATATCAGAGGTTTACTTTAATGGAGGATTTCAGAAAAATAGCCAGGAATCAAAAGAAGTGGGGTTAGTAATTCAAGAGTTGCTGTTAGGACCATGTGATAAAGCTGATCTGTGTTCCTTGAATAGCCACCATTATGAGATTGGGGAGATGTAGAAATGAAATGCTTAAGTAAATGCAGAAAGCTGATGAAATGGGAGATTTATAGGGAGGATATGAAATGGAAGAAAGATGAAAAGCAAGAATAATAGCAATGTTAATGGAATTCATTCCTGAAACAAGGAAGCAAATAACTTTTTAGAAGTTGCAATAATCATATGCTACCACCATCACATAAGATTGGACAGATCATAGCAAAGTCTTGGATATGATCTCCTTCATTTTCAGTTAATGGGAGATAAGTACTAGTCTCATAATTAACAAAATCACATGAGGAAGAGTTTGCTTTTTTTTTGGCAAAATACGTCAAGAGACCCTTTTATAATTGTTTTAAAGTGATACACATTTTACCATTCACAGTAATGATTGTGCAGGTCATATGCTGAATGTTAATAGAATCACCGTGAATAAGCTGAGAAACAAAACTTGAAAAGTGACATCTAAAATTAGACTTGATATCGTAATTTTAATTTTTAATTGTTTTAATAAATGCAGATGCTTTGCTTCTCAAAAATACTTTGTGTAGAGTTTGGATTGTTTGGTAGTAAAGCACCAGGAAAGAATTTGGGTACTATGTATTCAAGTCCTGACATGGATTTATCTATGATGAAGTCCACTGGGGCCCATGAAATCTTGGTCCGTTAAATTTTCTTCCACAGCAGGTCCTTGAGGCCAGGATTTCAACCACATTCATAAAATATGCATGTTTGTACGCATAGCCAAATCTGGGATAATCCAGCACTTCTAAGGAGTATTGCTTCAAGAAAATAAACCCCTATAATAACGATGCAGTCAAATAATTCCTAGGAAAATCATTGTCAAGGAGAGACGGTTAATTGAAGGGAGAAGGAGAGGATAATGGGAAATAACCAGGGACCAGCAGAGAAAGCAGCGTTGACTCGTACGCAAACTTTAAAGCAAAGTTTGCTCTTGTGTTCTTTCTCCCTTCTACATTCATGCACATCACCATGCTGGTTTTAAATTTTATTAGTTTTTTGTTTATATAATGAGTTATAGGCATATACGGCGCTTGCTTAAATTTTATTTATTCAAAGATTGTGGTCTTACTTAAATGTTTCTACATCTTAGCTCAATACCTCAATGTAGGTATATTTCATGTGCAGTATAAATGTCTGAATGTGTTTCAGTTCTGTTAGTACTGCTGTAATGCTAAGCACAAACTCTTGATGTTTTTGATTGTTAGAGACAGCCAAATAAATAGATCTAAAGAACTTTTCCCCTGTATTTTAGCAATTACAAAAAATTAATATGTAATTCTAATTAGAAAATGCAGTTGCAGAGGACACATAATGTAATTGTATTTGGGATCTTTGTAAAATACTGTCTTGTCTTTTCACTTTTTCTGCCTATTTTTAACTGAGAAGGAAACAAATGGTTTAGTATCCTCCAAACCCTTCATTTAATGTGAAACCAGTAAAAGTGGCAAGTGGCTGTGAGTGTGTCAGCCAACCTGAAAATATGTCAGAAAGGGCCTATATGAGTTTGAATGTGAGTTTGCTTATGCCTCAGATTTGGCCAACTCCGTATAGTGGGTATGTATCCATAGTATCCTTTTGAACAAGGACTGTTGCTCATTGTACTTTATGGATTGAAAAGTGAAGATAGCAAATTAGTAGCATATATATATATAGACTGGATATGTTTAATAACACTGTTCATAGTATCTTTGCTTGCTTTCTTTGTAACCTTGATAATTGTACAGAGAATTGTTATGCAAATCCCCCATACTCTGAGAAGTTATAGCTTTAAGAGTGTTCAAAGCTGTTCTGTGTAACAGGAGCTTGAAATATCTGTGATTGTGAGCTTGAAAACTAAGTGGGAACTTAGTTATTAGTGTAAGCAGATAGAAAAGATATCTTTCTGGATCTCCTTTAGTTTGCACTTTGTGAGATGAGAGGGGTTTTTTTGACCATACACAGAATGAATCTGTAAATAAATGGTATAAATGCTGAATTTCCCCTTGTTTACTACATTTCATACTAAGCTGTTGTCACAGCATTAAAAACTAAATGCAGAAGCCTTTGTTTTTAAGATTCTTATGTTTCATGTTGTGATGGATTTACAATCAAGTACAGTGCCGTGTGTGTGCAGTTATTATTGTAAAAGATGGGAAAATAATTTGGGAGATGGAGTTTGGCTCAAATACTTTTCATAGCACCAAATTCAAAAGTCCACAGCAGGTCACGTTCTTTTACAAAAAAAGAGATAATTCAGGTAATTTAATGATGTTTGACATCATGGAGGTATGTTGGAAAGGTACCTCCTTGTGCTGAATAAAGTGCTAGCACAATTTTCACTTCATCATGTTGCAACTTGAGATACAGGTTGTGTATTTTGTACGCACGAAGTTTTGTGTGGCTTATTTGAATTATAGTGTCTTGCTAACATTGTATTCACGTGATCTTGCCAAATACTAATGAAAGACCCTTTAGATCTATCTTTATTACTGTCTACCAAATGCCTACACTTCATCTGGGCCAACATCTGACAGTGTGATCTGAAAGGTCCTATAGAAGGAGCATTTTATGAACGGATTTTGGATGGAGGTATTTTTGGTACAAGAAAATGAACATCCAGAACAAGGAGCTAAGCCGAGTAGAGACAGAGGAGAATTGTGCAGGAACAAGAAATAGAAGGAATCTTTCTTTCCAGTAGCAGACTTTTCTCTGTGTTTTGAATGCAGATGAGATTAATGGAGCTGTATTTGTGGTCATGCTCCAGCATTACTAATTAGACCAAGACAGTTCCCAGAGGAGAGTGATTTTGGATAGCTAAGACAGACTGCAACCAGAGCTTAAAGCTTTGTTCTGACAAGCAATGGGGAAGTTAGTGCTTTCTCTTCAGTTTCTATTCTATTTTGGACCCTAAGATCTGAAATGCATGCTAACACCTCTTTGAATATGGAAGGAATAACTCAGCTTGATGAAACAATACAATTTTGTGCTTAAAAATAGCTTTCTACATTTCATATTTTAATTAGTGATTTAAAAGCAGACTGGTATCAGATAAGCATAGAAGAGTAATTAATACACAAGGGGAAGCAGACATAGAACACAGGAAATAATTTTAGTCATCATTTTGGTTTGGGAAGCTTTCCTGTTGTTTAGATGAGGCATTTCTTCTTTGGTTTTATAAATTAAACTTTTATCTTTCCTCTCTGTATGATATTCAATAATTTGCTAAAAGTTGTTCATACAGTGAGACAAAATTTCAGTGGCTATAATTCAGAATGGCTCTGATAACATCTGTACTGCAAACACAGTTCACACTATTGATTAATTTTAATTTCTCAAATAATCCCAGTTTATATGTTGAAGAATACAATTTTTAAAGGCAAAATAGCATGGATACAGATACAGTATAGGTGTATTTTATACCTTTGTGAACTGTGCAGTTCCTTATATTGTAAATCTCATGTGGGACAAGAAATGTAGTGGTGGAACCACGCAAGTGCACTCCTAAGGATATGGTCAGAGATGTTATTCTGGCTGCAGCTGAGCAGCTCACTAGATCACTTCCTTGGGTGGTTTGTTGCTGTCTCCTATGTACCCTTTGACTTTGTAAGGAGGAATTTATCACCCTTTGGATCTGACAGCTTAACTATGCATCTGCTTCCCTCTCATCCCATCTGTGGTTTGGATTTTTTGTTGTTGTTTTTTGTTTTGTTTTTTTTTTTTAAACTTGGACCATTTGACAGAACTGGAGCAGGCAGAAAACGTGTATCTATGTGATATCAGATCAGTAGCAGTAGCTTTCTGAGGGGAGCCACAAGCAGCTGAAGCTGAGCCATAACCCTTTACCCCAGTATTTGTACCCTAATTGTGCTTTGTTTGACAGAGTTCATGAAGGAAAAGGTGAACTGAAAGAGTGTAATATGTACTTGGCAAGGTGTAAAGCTATAAAACCACATGTATTGCAGAGTATAAGGTATAAGAATCAACCTCTAGACAAGTAATTCTGCATGCCATAGTAACTCTTTAATTTGTGTTTTCCAGGGTAGTACAAAATGAATCATAATGGCTAAGTGGTTTAAAAAACAGTGGAAAAAAAATAAAGGAAAGGAAAGCTGTGAAGTGAAGTGTGCATTTGTATTCTCATCTGCTGGTTCAGAAAGGCAGATATAGACCAGCTGTTCTTGTAAATGGGAAATGAAGCTTAGGAAGCAAGTATTCTTGGGAAGGTTATAAGACATGCAGTGTGAATTAATCTTTTCAGCTATTTTTTATGAACTCCATGGTGGGAACTCCAGCTGCTATACCTCCTTAGTATTGTTAATGTGTACGAAAATGTTCAGAAGCTAACAAGTGATGTAGGTCATCGAAACCTCAGACCTCTAGAGGTTTTTTTTCCTTGTTTCGTGTTTGTTATTGTTGGGAGGTGGTTTTCAGTCAAACTTGAATCCACACTGAAACAGAGAGGTTATACTTCATATTATCAAATATCATTTCTGTGGCCCAGCAAGTATCTGCTCCAGTGTGAAGGATTCTTGTTCAAATCCTCTATCTTGAGGACCAATAATTTCTAAATTGATGGGATTCTTTCTTAAGTAATCTGTCCTATTTAGTCTACATGGTTAAATAATACTTCCTTCTGAACATACCTGTCCAGATGCTGGATCTAGACTAAATCTGTAGGAAAGCCTTTTTCATGTCATCTCTTCCTGGTTGCCTTTTTCATGTCATCTATCCCTGGACCTCTGGCTGCCATGACTTCTTGGGTAGCTGATTCTGTACGGACATACACACGCTCCTTCAGACTTGTTTGATTAGTTGAGTTTTCTTCCAGGAGTCTGTGGTTCTTCTGTTTGATCTTCTGCCTGTGCCCAATACAGAGTAAGAATTATTCTTACTTCTCTGTGCACAATTTTTTCAGTTTTATATGGCAATTATGAACACTTCTACATGATGGATTTTTAAAAGTGCTTCTGTCATTGTTAGAACTTCTGTTTTTCTAGAAATGGGTGAGAAGGTGAAAAGTAAGAAAGTGACATCTTAGTGTGAAGTTTAAAAATAAAGCCCTTAGCCAAAACTTGTTGAAGTCATTGGAAAATTATCCTGATTTCCAACAAATCTGGAATATTCATCATAGATTCTGCTGTATCTCTTCTTCAGTATACTTTTGTTTCACTTATGGTTGGTTGTAGTGGTGGTCACAGTTTACTCAGGTAGATAAGTTAAAGGTGTTGTATAAAGTTCATGTGTATTGGAAACTAAATGATCATCGGTATTGAGGGACTTAAGCTCACCACCTCAGTGATTCATAAGTTGAGTGCTGTTCAGTCTGTGAAGAGGGGTAAAATGCCCAAAGTCTGTACTCCATGTCCATTTGTCATTATCCAATTCCTTGCAATTGCTAATAGAACTGTCACTAGTCAAGCTTTAAAATGCCATCATTTATTAAAAATATATTTGTTTCTAATATAAATGGTACAACAGTGGCTTTACTGAATGTGGCTAGTAACAACTAATTACCTGAATTATGTCTTAAAAGGTAAGATTTGATTAATGCAATAGAGCATGAGCAGGATTTTTGGTTTTATTACCTTGAACCCATTAATTCCTCTACAATTTCCTTTCTAATCAGAACACAGCATGGATTCTGCTGAAAATAAATGATGCCATGCATTGAAGAGCTACCTTTTCGCTGTCAGATATTACAAATGACTCTCCTGCACATTTATAGTTCTCAATGAAAAAAAAAAAAAAAGGCCATGTATTGACACTTTCTTAAGAATATGAATGCTGCAGAGCTCTGTTTTTCACAAGAAAGACTGGGGTACAGTGTAAAGCTTCAGGGTTTTCCTACCTGTCCCCGTCCTTCATTGCGACAGCCCCCCACTCCTATAAATTGTTTATGAAAACAAGTGTTTCCTGTGTCAAGACACACAGTTGCTATCCCTCATGATAGCCACATTATTTTCTGTCTGTGTAGAAAACTTCATGTCACCCTATTTATTTGTTCGTATTTTCATGAATACAGTACAATATATCAACAGTTTGGCAAGTAAACTGGCTTACCTTGCCAGGTATACTGGGATTTTGGCTCATGTAACAATACTGAGAGTAGAGTAAAGCCCTCTGGATTTTAAAGTACACTGCCAACTAAATCCTGTTTTTCATTCCATAGAAGAAAGTATATCATAACAGGAAAATCCCTCTTAAAACTGAAGTAGCAATGTAATTAATTCTACTAAATTATTTATAATGTGCGAATACCAGCAATTTAATGAGGAAAACCGAAGAATTTAGATTTTGATTCCTTTTTCAAATATATCTTTGCACACCTGTGTAATGAGAAAATTATTTCAGGATTCCAGGGTAGAAATGCAGAATGGACTTGGGAATGTGTGTTGTATATTATGCAGTGATACTAGTATGAGCAAATGACTTCTGCAAATTACTGTGCCTTAAGCAGGATTTTGTAGGAGATGACCTGATGAAGTTCCTTCCGTTCTTGATCATCGTATGGCCCTTGATAAAACCCAAGCAGTGTAGCTGAAAGAGTCCACATTATTCAGGACCAGAATGTCTTACCAATATTGTTCAGTATCTGATTCTTGAACACTAACTGAAGGTTTTGATACAGACAGGTCTTTTATCTTTGAAAGTTAAGTGCAAAAGTTTAACATCTTAGCAGGGTTCACCCAGAATAGCCTGGAGATTTCAAGGTGCGTATCATTTCCTGAAAAGTTTTAGAAAAACTGTTCTTCCCTCTTCTTCAACAACAGATGAAGTTGTGTTACAAGGAGGCTGGAATTCTAATACCTGACATGGCATGGCACACTAAGCACTTGCTCCATCACTCCCTCTGAATTCAGCTCTATGCATGAAATTTAATTGATTTTGATGTTTGTTTTGTTGTGAAACATGAAGGCTTCCCCAAGAACCTTCTGCAAGAGGGATTCTAGCAAAAGTGGGAGAGGAAAAATGTGGATTAGTACAGGAAAGACATATACAGGTACATTTTTGAGTAAAATCCTGATCTTTACAACAACCATAGAATTTCCATTTGCTTCACTCGAATGTCATCCTTGTTCTTAGAGAAAGTGGATATAGTTTAGAAAAGTCTTCCCTACGTATATTCTTCAAGTTTACTGTACCACTATTAGTATTGTGAATAGGGTAGAGACACCTTCACTGGAAACAGCAGGCATTTTTCCAAGATATATTTATCCAAATTAAGTATTCTTCAGGATGAATTGAAGATTTTCTGAAAACCTGACATGATAAAGGTTCCAAGTTCTAATCTAAAAAGCAGCTCAAGTGTTTGAAAGGTAAAATCACTGGGGTTTGCGTGAAAATTTTGCTCCTGGAAAATTTGGATATGAGCTGCTGGGGTGAAAAATACTTGTGAGACTAGCAATTCATTAGTTATTTTTTTTCCTAGTTTATAATTTTCTTTCAGTATATTTGGACTGATTATTTTTTTTCCTTAGCAGGTACAAGAGATAAATAAAAGAGGGGGGTTTAATATTAGCAGCTAAATTTCGATTCATCTGAGATTGATGTCTGAAAGAGAACACATAGTGTTACCTCAGTTGAGATCTCAATCAGCTCACTTGGATTTTTGTCCTGTTAAAAGCTTTCCAAGTGTGTTGCTGCCTTTGCAAGCACCTTTATCATTTTCATTTAATCATAGAATAGTTGGGGTTGGAAAGGACATTAAAGATCATCCAGTTCTGACCCCCTGCCACAGGCAGGGATACCTTCCACTAGACCAGGTTACTCCAGGCCCTGTCCAGCCTGGCCTTGAACACTGCAAGGGATGGGGCAGCCACAGTTTCTCTGGGCACCCTGTGCCAGGGCCTCAGCACCCTCACAGGGAAGAACTTCTTCCTTATATTGAACTTCTCTCACTCAGAAGACACAAAGTCTGTAGGTGAGTAGAATGGAAATCACAGCTATTTTTTGCCTTATAGTACAGCGACAATGACAGCATCAACATTATAGTTCATGTTGCCTCATCTTTCTCACGTCATTGCAGTTATTATATTTTTCATACACACATTATCATGTAGACATTCAGTGCACTTAATCTGCACTGGCAAATAACCTGCTTAAAAACATTTATATTGTTTGACAGTTTCTACGAAAAACTTCAGACCACTCCAAGAAAGAAGTTCTCTCTCCAATTAATTTAAAATCAAATTTGCCTCAAAGTAATGCAAGGATGTACCTGGAATTTTTTTTCTTGTTTGTTGTTGCTTTGTGTTCACTGTTCATATAAAGAGGTTTAGCTTCAATGCGACATTAAGGAGAAATGATATTTAGTTTCACATATAGGATATAAATTAAGAGTTCTGAACTGTTTGTGTTATTTTCTGGTCTTTAGTGAACCAAATCAAAATCAAACCAGAAATTTTAACAAATAACTCTAGTTTATGACTGCTAATTATTGAAAGCAGAATGCCGATGAGCTTGTGTAGGTAAAACAAAATTCCCTCAAGTAAGGTAGTGCAGGTTACCAACATAGGTAAGACTTGTAGCACAGATTTTCTATCTTATTTTCACTGCTTTATAGATGATTAAAAAGAATAAAATTTTAAAATTGAACCTCCACGTCCCCCAAAAAACCAAACCAAACCCAATACAAACCCAATCAACCAGTATCTCTTGCTGGTTAATACTGCCAGGTAGGATATTGATTTGTCAGATAGTTGTTACAAGAATGTTAGAATCTGCTTCCAGCTCAGGTCCTTCTCAAAGGGGTATAAATCAATGCAGCTCTTCACGTGAAGGAACTTTCCAGGATGAGTTAATGAGATGTAAAGCTGATTTATTGGAATGCAGAGTAGGCTTCACAGCTGACGTCACATGGTTGTTGCCAGACGCAGAACTGCTTAGCACACTTCACCTGCTAAAATGTTCACTTTTCACCTCTTCTTTAGGTAACCTCCACAGATTAAGATTTACTCAGCATATGCATACACTGAAAAAAGTGGTTAATTAAAATTTTAGGAGGATTGTTAATTAAAATATCCATCTCCCAACTAAAGGGAAGTTAAAGTACAACTACTTCATTTTCACTGCATATAATGCCTCTCTCATGAGAAAAAAGGGAAAATATCTTCGCAGTGAAAAAATTGACTTTTGAAATCTAATAAGATACATAATCATCTGAAATATAAGTATATTGCTTCCTGCTCACCCATTTCATATCTTTATGCAGTGCTTTCTATAGCACTTTATCAAATCCTTTCAATGTGCTTTATCCCAGTTTTACTATATGCATTAGGCTACAGATAGTATTCATTTGACATAAGCGAATTATGCTTGAATATGTCATAAATCATGAAAAATCCATCAAGTAAGTAAATTAACAGCAACTGTTTCTAAAAGTAGAGGAAACAGTCCATGCTTTTTTGTTTCTTTTGGAGATTCTTTTTTTGTACGTTGTGGGTTTACAAAGTCTTTCAGAATTGCAGACTGCTACGCTTCACCAGAAGTGGATGTGAAATAAAGTCAGAGGTTTATTAAAGTTAAATATTGCATAATATTGGGTTGAAAACAATACAAGATGATCAAACTTACACTGCTTATTGAAAGGATAACTAGGCTATGGCTTTCCTCCAAAGTTGGCAAAAAAGAAATAAAAGACATCCAACAAAATACATTTTAAAAGTTTTATTTTCGTGACTCTTTCAGGGTGGGTTTAGACAGCATTATGGCACTGTGGTTAACAGAGCTGCGTCATTTCATTCCAGATAACAATGTGGCCCAAGCGACCTTAGGGAAAATAAAAACTGCAAGAAATGATGTCTTGTTATAAACTGCATACACTGGTGAAGCAATAGGAAACAAAAAAAAATATTTTATATTATTCATAGAAGAAATTTGTTATGATTGATACCACTTTTATTTAGTTTGAGCCAGGTCATCTCATCATCAAGAAAACATGGAACACCTTTAACAGTATATTTCTGCAGCTTGTCCTATTCTGTGTGCAGATCCCAGAGGTGGTTGACTGGTATGTTATTAATGACTTGTAGAAAAAGATACTCTATATGTGTTGGGAAGTTAAGATATGCTGAGTTAAATACAGCTCAGAACTGCATAAATTGATATTAGCAGTTACTGTCTGTTTTGCACAACTGATTTGCTAGAATATAGAATAAAGCTTTATTTTGCAAATATACAGTGATAGAAGTAACACTTATAATGTTAGTTATATTATATATAAAATATGTAATATAATGTATGTTACATTAATTTATTGGTAACACTTTATACTAAGAGTTAATGCTGTCTCCCTTTCACTTACCAAATATGCGTAGATGTCTGCCTGTGGCTTTTATATTTTGGCATTCTAATGTACTTTTAAAAACTGATTAGTAAATGTATTTGCAGTGGTGAATTGTCAGCTTGACTACAGTATAACATACATGGTTTTATAGTGCTGATTTCCATGTTTTGGCATACTTCTCCTAATCTTATTCTACCATCCTCTTTTGAATATTCCTAAATCAATAGCATGGTTTGGGAAGCCAAACCTAAAAACAGCTCAGGGGAAGAAATACAGTAATCTTAATATAGCTTTTCTGCTTCATCTACATGCAGATAGGAAGCCGGATGGCATAGAAAATTACTATACTGTCAAGCAGCAAACATAGCAGTTAGAGAAGAAAGTAGATAGCATATTTACTAATGTTTGCTGATTACACTAAAGCTGGTCTGCAAATAAAAATTACAGAAGATGTGAGAATCTCTAATTGGTATTTAAATGTACTGAAGGAGTCCTGGCCATCTGTAATAGGTTGGCTTTTATGACAGCAGCTGAAATTTAACATGAGTAACAATGTTAATGTATAGGTAGACAGTAACCTAAATTCATATATTTAGGATCCTTGAACTCATACAGGCTTTTAATAAGAAGGCTGATGACTATTTTGGGAAGCTCAGTTATTTCCCATTATAGTGCAGCAAATGAAGAAGAAAAATAATGTATTTACAGTAGCTATATAAAAAGGATAAAAGAATTAATCTGTCCTGTTCTCAGAGGACATGTCAGCGCTTGGGGTACTGGCTTACCTTTTGTCCTCCTGTCCTCTTGTCATGTAGGAATGAAGATAAAGCTTGATGAATAATGAGAAGACATTGTGAAAAGAATTATTCTGAGTTATTAAAAAAAATATTACTGGAAGTTTTCCAAAAGTATTTGTTTTAAGGATAACAATCTAAATTGATTTATCACACAATTGAAGTTTAATTTAGAGTTAGGATTAAAGAACCTGTTACTTGCTGGAAACCCACCAGCATTACAAATTCCTCAGGACTTTTCTCGACCACACTCAAACAGTGAATGTGTAAATTCAGGAGCTGACATGACATAAATTGAGATAAAAACCAGATCTTTTCCCAAGCCTCTTTCTAGTGTCTAGTGAAATGCTATTATAATAGTATTCTCTGAAATTCTTTTGCTTGAAACTTTAACGATACAGTAAAAAATGGTTATGGCTCTTGTACAAGTTACCTGTTAGTCACAAGGAGAAAGATTCCAATTATAGTAAATTGTGTAGCATACTTTATTTTTTCCCAAGTATAGATTTCCTTGAGATGCTAAATATTGAAAGATTTACATTTTAAGAATCAGCTGCTAAGTAGTACATTCTGAATCAGTTGGGAAAATATACATTCTTATAGCTATTGATTCAGTCGCTCTACAAACTCAGTCAATTTCTTGTATGACCAAGAATGGATTGATCTCTTTTTGTATGGTCAGAGAATGATCTCTTTATAGCTAATGAGCATGTACAGACAGCAAAGCTAATGAGCTGTACCAGTGGGAGAAATTTGACTGTTCTTGGGATACTCTCGCAGAACTTGATCATGAGAGCTAAAAAGGGTGCAACCGTAATAAAGGTGGGTGTTGTTTTGGTTTTTTTATTTAGCTCTCAGAATTTTTATGAAGGATCTTAAAGAGGAAGGAGCACTGACAACGCATGTTTCTGCACTAAGTGTTCTTTGTAGATAGGCCAATTCTTGTATAGCTGTTTTTAATGCTTCTGTGTACTACAAAATAAAGAACTTCCACACCAATATGTAATTAAATCATGATCCTCACTGTCACAAGAAAGTTCAAATTGTACTTACTATCCACAATCAACATAGAACAAGTCTCTCCTGCAGATTGATGTCTGGTTCATATCAAGCTGCCTATCTGCATATGAAAAGACTAACCTTTAAGACAAGGAACTGAGAATCAGATATTACAAAATGATTTTTTAACTGGTGGAATGGCTCCTGGAATGGAAATTGCTTATTGAAAGCTAATATAAGCATGAAAGGTAAGATTTCTCAGGAAGAAGTTCCCAGGGAAATAATGATATTTTTCAGTATTTCTATATTATTATAAACTTTGGTGAGAGAGAAGTACTTTCCTCTTTTCCTTTATACACCAAGAACCTTGGATAAACTTAATTTCAACCCCAGAATAAACCAAAGCTGAACAGGAGTGATTCTCTTACAGTTTTAGATGGGTATCAGCTTCCTCCTGCTGATGAGTCCTATCAACATGAACGGATCATCAAGAATTATCCAAGAAATAACTATAAAAAGTGCATGAAAAAAAATTTTCTATGAATAATATTTTTTTTTTTTTTATGTTGATGGTTCTTTGCTCTGACAATAATTAAAATATGAAGTTTTAATGACAGGTTGCTAGCTTCCAAAAATGACTATGTGAGTACCATAGAATTGTTGCTCAGACAGCAGATATTAAGGATCACTCCTTGCTGCTCAATTGTCTTAATCAAAAGAAAAAGGCTTCTATGAAGTAATTTCCTGTTGTCACTGAAGGGTTTGTTCCTTCACTTGTATTGCTGAGGGCCTCTCAGCAATATAAGATGAGAAGCCTTTTCCCTTTCCTTCTTCCTTGAAGGCAGGAGAAACTGAAAAACCTTCACATGCCACAAATCTCTTGGCTAAGGTCATTATATAGAATCATAGAACCATGGAATACTTAGGGTTGGAAAGGACCTTAAGATCATCTAGTTCCAATCCCCTGCCATGGGCAGGGGAAGTGAATTAAGATAATTTTGTACTGGTTTTAAGCATGAAGAATGTGTTCAGAAAGATACAGAGAGTAGGTCTTCCTGTCACTGTATACTTAGGG
>JASSUY010009557.1:22832-37703 GCA_032466535.1 Forpus xanthops | reverse complement strand
CCCTGCCCATGGCAGGGGGGTTGGAACTAGATGATCTTAAGGTCCTTTCTAACCCTAACTATTCTATGATTCTATAACTCCACGTATCAACAGTCAGCGTAAAAGTGTCCCAGCTTGAAAACTTCCTCCCACACAGTTTAGAAGGGGATGCAAGCAGCATGTACCAGATTTTAGAAATGAGAAAAACTCCAACACTACAACTGAATCTCCACAAAGAACCCAGAAATTTGCATTTGGTCCCATTTTTTTTCGAAGGAACACCTAACAAGTGAGCAACCATCCATCCAGACCACAGATCAGGGTTTAAAATACTGAGTTAGTTCTGGGTTTCTAATTTGAGAACACCACTTAAGGTCCTGAGGCAGCAATGATGCCTGGTTTTTTACTCCTCTTCAGCAGAATTAAAATTGACTATATGTAAGCCTCACAGAAACAAATGATGACTGGGGATTTCTCTATATCAGTAGATAACCATGATGGATAAACCACACACATAAATTATACAAGTGCTAGCACCACAGTTTTAACATATCCTGCATGTACCATTATGTGTACAAACACTGCCTATATGACGTGGGGCTAATGCCTTTGTTTCACTGTAGCACATTCAGGTTGTTCAAAAGTCTCACTTTCAGAGGCAAGTAGGAGCTCCTGGCATGGCTACTAAAACCACACCAATGATGCCTCTCAAGACTTCTTAATGTGAAAATCAACACAGGTAAAACACAATTATAGTGTATCAGAATTCCCTGCACAAAATGTTATTTAGACTTGCTATCAGAGCACAGGATTAACTGCCTGAGCTTCATAAACAGTCTGTAAAACGCTGGTCTAGTCGGCTGTTTGGAGAGAGCACCATCTACTCACTTGTGCAGCGAGAGCATGCAAAAGTCATTCCCAGCTGTCACTGACCTTCTCACTCATTCCTCTGCCTTGCTTTTGACTTACTTTCAACTCTTGCCCTGCATGCTTTTAATCTTAGTTTAACAATAATAAATCACTAATAGTAAAGAATGTGTGTAAATACTTAACCTTGCAGACTACAATGGGCTCTTTCAAGGTTATTACAGTTCACTATAGGAATAAAAGTAGTTTAAAATATTTTTAGGTACGTATCTGCACAGTGCAGTAAAGGCTCCTTGGCACCCATGCAGTAGTTAAAGAGTCATTTTAAAGAGTTTTGTTTATACAACAGTCATCACTCAGGCCTCTTTTTAAGTCTGCCTTGAAAGAGCTGATTAAGGCAGGAATTAAATCTCTTCAAATGAAAACCAGCACATCTAATCATTAAATTTATGCTTTGCTCTCAGTAAGAATTGCTCTTCTTTCTAATTAATCTGTTTAGGACACAAATGATATTTGAATTTTTTTTTCTCCAAATTTTAGGAATTTTTAAAGGGTTTTGGATTTCAGGCAGATTTTTCAGAGAGTTCAATTTTTCAGTGAGTTTCAAAAAAATGAAACACTTTACCCATGGGAATACAGATTTTGATCACTTATTTTTTAAATACATACACGTACAAACCTGAAAATTTCAAATGGATTTAATCTCCCAATCTGATGCTGAAAAGCAGACCCCACCAGTTATTCATCCTAATTCTCCTCAGATCAGAGAATAGGCTAGAAACAATTTCAAGCAGAAATTTGAAAACCATATGTTAAAGTACTGGTACAAGCTGTTGGAGAGACTGGGATACAGTAACCCTAAGTTGGGCCATCTCCTTCAAATCCCTAAATATAAGCTTCCAAGGCCAGGTTGAACAGGGCTTTGAGCAACCTGGTCTAGTGGAAGGTGTCCTTGCCTGTGGCAGAGGGGTTACAGGTTAGAAGACCTTCAAGATCCCTTCCAATTCAAACTATTCTGTGATTTTATTGCTATCTTCTCCACTTCCAAACCCCACTCCATGATCCATGACTCCACTACTCAGGCTCCCTGTGTGAAGGGCTCATTTGCTCTAACTGAACTATCTAACTTGAGCTCCACTTCTCAGAAACTCCAAATCCTTACATATCAGAAAAACCACGAATGGGAAGAAAATCAGAGAAGATATGAAAATGCACAAAGCTACCGCCAAGTATGAAAATTCCAACAAATAAAAAGCATACTTAGCTTATAATTGGGGTTCTGATTTTAAGACAATGGAAGCATTAAAGGAAACCACAACTAGTTAGTCAAGTCTCACTGAGTGCCTTTTAGTCGTATTAGGAGCCTACTCTGTCCACAGGCCCTGGCCATTGTACCTGGCCAAGGATGTATCAGAGCACACTATGGCTCCCTCAGAGTGCCCAGGTTTCCTCTCAGACAGGTCCAATTTTGCACACACATAGAAAACAAAAAAAAAAACAAATTTGAAACCAACAGTCACAATCTTCCACTGCACACAGTGCACACTGGAACCTGGTCTTACAAAGACTTCTCTTACACACGCATTTTCTATTATGCACTAATGTACTATAATACAATGAGACAAAGGATGGAAAAAACTCAGTTGTATTGCATTTTTGAGTTTGCAATCCATTTTGCAAACTGACTCAAATGACTGAAGTATACAGGAAATACTACAGTTTTATCTTCATCCATTCAGCTTGAATTATGTCGTCAATTATTTACTTTTCATTCTCAACTATTCACTTTGAAGGCAAAAACTTTTGCGTAAAAATTTTTGTGTAAGATATCTCATAATTGCCTTTGACAAAATCTACAAACCCACTGATCTCTACAGCCATTGTTTTGCACTTGTCTTGGTCATAGCTGCTTCTAAACACAGACTTTCACCAGAAACAATCAACAAAAACAGCCAGGAACAGGAGTGAAAGTGATGTCATTCCTGCCATCATCACTCACTGACCCTAACAGATTATGAGTTAAATACTATGCACAGTAATTCCCATACTTGAACAATATTCTACTGCCAATGGGTAAACTGCAGCAGCACCATTTCTTACACTCCAATATATAACACTCCCTGTGATTGAGTGCCACATAGGAAATTAATGAGGTACGTATCATTGTCTCCATGCTGGTCCTAAAGGCAGTTTCCAAAATCTTAGCTCAAATGGCATGTATGCTACACATTCTGCCAAAGAAATGCATCCTTAATGGGAAAAGACAGAGGAAGGGAAGTATTTATGGCAGCACAGATCAAATTCAGCAGTGATGTAGTGCAACCTAGGACTGAAACTGAAATGGGTCCAGAAGGAACAAGAGGAGAAGATGCATGCTCACTAGTCATCATCAAACTAAATAACTGACAGATGCAGACATGAGGTGCGGGCTCTCTGCAAAGTTACAACTCAGTTTTGGGTCAAGAGTGAAAACACTTAAGATCTCTGCAGAAAGAAAAAGTGAAGAAAGCCGTGTAGAATTTACATGAAGGATTCAAAGAAAAAGAGAGAGGACAAAGTGCTTTTTCTGAGGTAATAATATTAATTTAGCAAACATTAAAAGGAAATAAAAATCTCTAGGTTCTCAAATGTTAATTCCTCCAATTCCATATGAAAAGTAACAGAAAAATTCATTCTGTGGCAAAGAAAGGGAACTTATTTGTAAATATCTACAAGCAAACTGCAAAAATGTTATTTGATTTTGCCATTTATTAGGTCTAAACTAATTTCTTCACAAAAAAAAAAACCATAGGCTCTTGAGGCAAAGGCTCAAGAACTTCTATGGTGCACTAATTTTTTTAGCCCCTTCAATATAAAAAGGCATAACCAGCAGTAATGAAATTATGTGCTTGATTTTCCATAAATATACACATATATATATATATAAAGCTACAAGTTTAAGTCATGGTCAAAACATCACGCTACAGTGCCTTTTCTGGCTTGACTTTCACTTTAAATCTAATGGGAGTTACCTCTAGATTTTTAATCACCTTTCACAGAACCCAATTTTGATAATTAAAACAAGTAGTGTACAGTTAATTGCAACATCTGCATAAAAGAAAGTAAGTATGCCCAGTGAAATTATGTAAGCAGCATCAAATAGTGAAAACTAAATCTGGATCTATGTCTAGGATCACTGTAGCATAGTGAATAAAACAAAAATACATGCTCTCATTTCATTCACTAATTAATATAGGTGATTTGGAAGAAAACAGGTGATGAAGGTCTTACCACTCTGCTTTAATGGTGCTTTAACTTTCCTATTTCCATGATTTGAAGAATATAGATTTCCTACTTCAGTGAGTTTTATTTAGCTAGTTAACAGAAAAGACAGTCCATTACCTCCAGCTCTTCCTGTACCAGAAACCCAGAAGCAATGTATGGAACATTTTTTGTTCTAGGTATCTTAGCAGCATCAGTGGAAGCTATCGCTTTTGCACTGGTAATTTCTTAACTCTTACCAGTATCAGATACTGCTTGAAGTGGTTTCTATATGTACAGTTCATGTAAAACAGGTTGAGGAACTATGCTCTCTAAAGTACAAGATGCTCAACCAAGGAGACAGATACTTTGTGTTTCACTTCAATCAAAGCTTTCTTGATTAATTGAAACTGCTTGTATTATGTGTATGGTCTACCATGATCGAGGTCCACCACCAGACAAGTGAAAAGCACATTTGTGGGTATGCAAAAACTAAGATGTGTGTCACATCTTAATCCTCCATTGAAAAAAAAGCAGCATGAAAAGGAGCTTTAACAGTGTTTTTCTCAGTCCTTCCCATTATCAGTCCAAACTTCAAAACAAAAAACTGTTAACATAGGAGACGACTGCTTTTCTTCTTAAAAAGTGGCAGAGTATGTCTCCGTTACAAAACATGCTTGAACTGAGTAATAAGTAGCAAATACACCACACAGCCAGTAAGTCATTCACACAAATAGCGTGCTAGTAAACAGTTGCTTGCTTTCTTGAATCAGCTTCCAGCATATCTGTCCCACAATAGCTCTGTCCTTCCTCCTTCTCCATGCTCTTTCATACTCTCATGATCCCACATTGCCCTTGGTTCTTCCACAAATCCCCCAGAAGCCAGTTCCAAGTTACACAAGAAGCTGTGAGTGCCCTGGCTGATTTTAAAGATACCACAGTACTTACTGCCTAAGCAGTTAGCAGGCCGGATCAAATACAACAGATTTTGTTCCCCTCATCAGTATATCTCAGCTTCGAAGAACCTTTCCTCCTTCTGTCTGACTGCCAATTTTTATGAAATATGTAGAAATTTTGCACCTTTGGGAGCACTGCTTTATAGTCAAGTTTGAGGCTAAGAGTCAATCAGCATGTCTGGGGAGGAGGACACGGGATAGTATGAACAAACAAATAACAAACATCCCATAACATCTTCCCTTTTTCTTTCTCCCCCCCCCCCCCTTTCAGATATCCAGCTAAAATACAAACACAGCTATGCTATAAATTCACATATTCCCACAATTTATTAAGTTTATCCATCTCATACAAGCAACTGTCTTCTGAATGGTTCAACAGAAATGATTAATGGAAGATGAGCTATTTGAAAGTATTTGCTGCCACTGATTATCTTCTTGCCACTGGATGGCAGCAACAGAGCCTCACCTTTTTCTGTTATCCTCAAATTTTATTTCCATTATTCATCTTCATTACCAATTTTAAACAGAATTCTGTACATATCTTAAGCACATTAAAGACTTTAATGTTTTAAAGCCAACACTTACAACCATGTTAGCTGAGCCATTAAAACAGCTTAAAGGACAGTGAGCTTAAACCATTTCAAAACCCAAATAACTTAAATTCAACTATAAAAGACTAAGTGGACCTAGTTTACTTCAGGGAAGTTGTGTTTATGAAGATCTATTCTGACAGTGTTTTTCTGCTAAGCTTCTCTTCTTTCCTCTATACAGACACCATCTTTTACTCCACTGATAGCAGCCACTTGCATCCAATAGATCCTTTTCATCTTTTGAGTCTCCATCTACAACTGATGCCAATGTTGTTCTGAAACCAGCTCAGCCTGAACACTAGTTGGGTGTATCTTCCACTAATTATGCAAATCAAGCTTCTAACTCAATCTTTGCTTATTTAGACAATGAGTTTTTCAAACTGAGTACAATTTATTAACTTCATTTCCATTACTCATTTTGACAAGCCTAAATAAATATTTTATTAATAAAAATGGTTTATATGAACAATTTAAATGACTGACAGAATTACATGGAAGCCACATTACAACTGATACCAGAAAGGTAAGGGCTGATGAATTATAAATAATGGTCTTGATTCTTTGAGAAAAATGAATTGCATATTCAGTTACTTCCATGCAATTAAAGCCTTCATTCCTTTGAACTCAAACAACATGTTTTCAGTACTGCTCAGTGAGGTTTTATATCCTGGTGCACCATAATTTTCATTTTTTTGCTGTTTGAAGGAAACTAAATTATATCCTTATATTAACACAGATGGTGTTTACAATTATAATGGACAAGAGTGGGAGCTGGAACACAGCTCTACCTTGAAAGAGATATCCCCAAGATTCTGTAAAGGTTGCATTTTGCTGTGATAATTTCTTACTAGTGATTTCAGACTTGCTTGAACAACAAAGGACATGCATCTGCAGGTGCAAGTTCAGGGGGTACAACATGTTTTCCTTTTCTTTACATCTTCCCTTGCAATTACACTAAATACCAATTTCTACAGTATATTTTTAACTAAAGGCTAACTGTAACACATACCTTTCAACGTCGAAAGGAAAGCAGAACTTTGGAATGCTGTTCAGCACTTCCTGTAAATACAAGTTAAAGAAAGAAAGTTAGGCTTTTTCAAAAGGTTTTCGAAAGGCTTTTAGGGAAGTTGCTAGAAACTACAGTTTGCTTTTAAAAATATACAAAAATACTCATAACAAATAATAAGTTCAAGGAATATATGATTGCAAAAAATACAGCACACGTTCCTGGACTGAAATAATTGATTATTAAAAAGGAATTAAGTTTGTGCTTTGGCAGATTGCAAAGACAATGCCATAGAAGCCCCAGGAGGGAAAGGCCTGGCCTGAAGGGTATTAACACCCTTCACATCCCCGCTGGGATTCCCTTCAACAAGGCCATATGGATTTTACAAGAAGCACCACACCATATGGGTAAGCCACGTCTGCTGCTACTTGTACCACAGACTAGCCACAGGGACTTCTGACAGATCCTGGCTCAAAAATACAAATGTTGTTTCAATTAAAATGCAGGCAGAGAAAAGGGAATGAAGTTGGCAGCAGAATGAATTACAGAGAGTTATAACAACTCTATACATGTTCCATAGACAAATGTTGAAAATGGTGGAAATCGTCTGCTGGTCCAAAGGAGAAATTTATATGATTAACCCTTTGCATTTCACAAGCAAGCCTTGCCATTAATAAAGGGAAGGGGGGAAATCCACCGGATCTACATTCATACTATAATATGAAAGGATAATGCTACTCTTTCTTGCCGAATTTTATTTCAGAAGCTGTTTAGTGGCAAATAAAATGTGTTAATTAAAATATAAAAATGCTCTCGTACCAGTCAACATTTTTCTTTACTTAAAAAAATAGAAGTGGATTACCAGATCAGTTCTTAGCAGCAAATATTGAACAACAACTTTGCAAGATCCCAGAAAAAAAATACAGGTTGTATTTCTGTGCTTCCAGCTGGGAAAACAAACCCTCTGCAAAGTGCTTCAGCTAAGAAGAGATAGCCTGCTACAGAAAGGGAATTCTGTAGCTTTGACCAGCTACAATGACATTCACTAACAGACACATACTACTGTATATACATGACTTATTCCGCAAGGTGTGTGCTTTCAGAAAAATGCATATTAATTGCAAATTTCCAGAGCTCCACACAGGGATTTAAGAACTTGATCTAAGATGTTAGCACTCTCCAGCCTGAACTCTTGTGTTTACTGTATGCTGAACAGTCAACTCCCATTAGGGAAAATTATGTGTTTAAATTCCTACACACCACAATGCCTATTTACTTCAAACATTTGCCTGGCTCAGTGGATAGTGTAAAACATGAAGAACCCAATGCAAGTTAATCAGCAAGGGACGAATAACTCAGGAAAAAGCTGCTTCCGAGTACAACAAGCATGTGTTTGTTGCAACATTTAAAAGGTATATGACGTGCTCCAGTAAATCACTGTATAGCACAAAAGGGAAAAGTCAACTGTTCTAGAATTTGTAAGTCATACAAGAGAGTTCAAGAAATCTTTGGAACTTTCACTTTGTCAGCACAGATAAAGAAGGGCATGAAAGTCACATTTTTTTGGGAAAGGTCATTAACTTAATTATGAACAACAGCAGTATATATAATATACTCCAAAAGAACCACTTCAAGCACCATTCCGACTGCTGTGAATGGCCGCTGCAGAAGGGTAAAGGACAAAATACAAACAGGTCAGGTAAACATTTTAATTTCTGTGGCAGGAAACAAGCATGCAGGATGCTGGTAGTAGTAATAAAAGCTTCTGACAAAAGAAGGGAAGCAGAACACACTAATCAGAACTTTTAACTCAGAAATTTCCTAAACATGTCCAAATTATCTCTCACTGCAGGCTCACAAAGCTTGTTTTCCCATTCCAAACAGATAGTATTTTATATTTTATTTAAATTCTCCTTCCACATCTCCACCTATTCTCACACTACAGGAAGTCATTTTCTCCTTGCTACTGAGGATTTTAATTGCTGCCTGGTGAGCTTAGCACTGACTCAGAATTTGGTATGGAAATGTATTCATTTACGTTCCCCATTGTATTCTGTTAGAATAAATTATCACACAAGAGAAAGAAAATAAAAACAAAATAAAACCCAAACGTATTAGTTCAATATTTTGACTAAACAACCTGAAAATTATGGGTATGTTTTGCAGCATTTTGTGGGCTGAGCTGTAGGACCACATTTCCCTGACCCTCCCCCAGCCAGCACACGTGCACACAACTTCTGCAGAGCAGCCTCAGCTCGCTTCCCAACTGGCAGGAGCATCCCTCAGGGGACAAGTCTTTAAACCTCCGCGCTCTTTAAAATTCAACCAGCCAGCAGGTCTATAGACTGGTGCATAAACAGTATAGACACACAAAAAAAACCCCTCTCTCAGCTTATGTCAGTGACAAAGCAGCTCAGCAGTTGACTGCTTCTCCCCTGACAGCCTAAGCCGGGTTTACACAGATCAATAGATGGAAGTCCCACCTAGCTTCCAGGGCTCGGTTTTCTCCCTTAATTGCAGGTACTATTCAGATTTTTAAAATGGAAGAAAACAAGATGCCCCCGAGATGCTCCTAGACAAATTTAAAATGCAAATGACATGCACACATTCACATACAGAGTCACTATTCCTGTACAATTACAGCTGATACTTTCAGTAACCCCTCCACTGAATAAAATTCGAGTTAGTCTCCTAATGGGTCATCATTTTCAAGGATCTGTAACTCAGCCAGGACTCCTCGAGTCAGTATACAAATGCCCAGAAGAAGACCAACATGTTTACTGACTTTCATTTTCACAGCTTCATAAAAGTATACATTTGTTTCTGAAGAAAAAATATTGTACAAGTCTTCAGAAAGCAAAATACCCTTGAATCACATGTCCCATGATTATTCCCTCCCCTGGTTATCACAGTAATAGTGCTTTCAGAAACAGGCCCTGTGTCATAAAGGAAAGGAATTGTATATGGGGGAAAATGATAACCATGTTGTAAATAAAAATTAAAAAACCTCAAACTCACACATAAATACAAGATGACTGTTTGCATAAACATTTATAGCTGAGTTTAGTTGCAGACTTAAACTACCTCAATTCCTTATACATGTTCCAAGAAGAAAATCATAAAATAAAATGTGAACTACAGCACGTTGCTTCCCTTGCAAAACACTTAAAAATGGAAATGGTATTTAAGAAAATACTTCCTTTATGCCTGTAGCACAGCAGCAGAAATTTGCCTTCTCACAGGCTCATGGTTTAATGGTTTTATTAATTCATTTTTATCAGTTGCACTACCCAACTCCAGCCTGGCCTGGCAAAGCTTACTGGCTCTACACTGAGATGATATTACAGAGGTCTAAACAGTAAAAATTATTTAGCATTCCTTGTTTATTTTGATACTCATACAACTAATTCTGCGTATCATCATTTTATAAAACAATGTAAAAGGTGGTAGAACATCTGAGCTCATACACACTAGCTTTCTGAAGAACAGCTCCTGAATAACTCACAGTCTTGCCCTTCACAGAAATTACTGGTTAGTCAGTAATTTTGGTTAGATTCAAGATAGACACCATATTCATTACTAACTAAAAAGAATGGCATTTATTTTTAATAATACCACAGTCAATTGATGCAAGCATATGAAGCCTTCACCACTGCTCAGTATACACTGTAGAGCACAGCGATTTGGAAGGATACTTGCTTCTTTTTCCACTTGAACAAGACACAACATGACCTCTCTTGAGCTGGAAAAGGGTACAGAAGCTGCTTCTACAGGAAAATTTCACCAGATTTGAAACATTTTACAGAATCAGTTTATTAATCTCTCTCTATAAAGGTATGAGTGGGGTTTTACCACTTTAACTTAGCATTTCAACCAGTTGCTTCCTTGTCGATGAGGGCTGATGCCTTCATGAATCAACAGAAAATAAGTTCACCACTTTATTATACTACTGAAATATTTAAGTACTGAAGCTTAACCCCATTAATTTCTGAGGTTCGAAGGATGCAGAAATTATTCACCTCAGCATTTTTTTCTTATTTTAACAAATTCTATGGTGTGTATTTAAGTGGGAAGGGAAAAGAACCCGATTCCTTTCAAGTGCATGCCTGTGAAAGGACTGAAAAGTCTTCTCTGACAGGAATATTTAAGGTATCCAGAATGCTGAACAGCAACAGCATCCATAAACAGCAGTTTAAACACTGATTTTTAAAAGAGAGCCCTGTTACCACACAATTATTTTTATGGTTTTCTGCAGAAAAAAAAATGTTCCTCGAGCAAGCTGGTGGATTCTCCTCCATGTCAATCTCTGGAGAAGAAAGGGTACTGCCTTACACTGAGACAGTCACACTGTGTCCATTCCAGAGACACATCAGGATACACAGGGAAGAAATTGATTAAATAAAATAGGTGATAACCAAGAAAATTTTAATTATTTAATTCCAGAATCTGGACCAGATTACCAAAGTCATTCATATAAACTAGCATCTATCTACTATCTGTCATCTAACTAACCTCACCTCTCTATTCTGTTTTGAGGTAGAAATCAGCCAAAGAAATATCAATTATAGCAGCACAAAAGAATAGCCGTTCACTTTGTTATAAAATGATTTTGCACTACCACCCCTCCCATGATCATTACTTCCTCAACTGTTTTCTTTCTCAGTAACAATATTTTTCTAGCATTTGTCTTTCTCCGATTTCCCTACCTTATTTTTGAGAAATCCTTTTTCCTCACCACTTTTCACTGAAAAGCAAAATTCTCTCTTTTTTCAGTCTTTATTAAAGTAGACATGACAAAGGTAAAACAGTCTCCTTTTTTCCCCCACTTGTTGACAAAAGCTACTTCCTACTCTATTTTAGTATTTCACATAATTGTCCTTCAAAACTCCTATTTTCTTCCTGTTAGAACTTCCTCTCCCTACTAACCTCTCCTCAAACATCTTCTCTTGAAACACCTGATTGCAGGCCTCTATTTTCATTCTTCCTTTCAGTTTTCCCTACTCAGTTCTCCATCTTTAATGTCCTCTCATCTTCACTCTTAACCCAACTTACACTCTGATCATTCCTCACAAGGGATTCTATTTCGCCATTCCTCACCATAGCTTTCAGTCATCCTGTGCCTGTCCAAACACACCAACAAGCGATCTACTTGAGATTAAGACTCTCGTGGTACGTATTTCTGACTCAATCTAGTGACTTCAATAGGAATATTTAAATGGTTAAAGTTAAGCACAAATTTAGAATCATTCTTAAATCAAAGCCAGGCTGCTTAGTATTTTGTAGTGTTGAGGCCTTCATCATTATAGCTCAATGAAGGTGAAATTCTAATGCTGCCACATGGAACAGCTGATGAAAAGGCAGGCTCTGTCCTAGGCACTGACTTTTCTTTTTCCTTCCTCTGAAGCTGCGCACACACCCACAGCAGGGACCCCTGTGAAGCCAGCAGCAGTAGTTACATTTCAAAGACATAGCTCTTACCTCTGCTAAAAACCTCATCAGAAAAAATGTAGCTACAATAAAGGCAGGCCCAAATGGTTTGAATAATAAAAACATTTAATCTTGGATTACATTCACGGAAATCCCAGAAATCCAAATGCCTAAAGCATGGAATTCATTATCAGGCCTCCATAACATAAACAACTACAGAATAACTTTAAAAATTCACAGATTTTTAGTAAGTTATAAAATGTTGAAGTCTACTTGTCCATTTTTTCTAGATCTCATCATACAACCAGCTAAAAGTAAAGCATACTTTAGTCGTAGTTATGTCCAGCATAGCACACTGGGACCCAAAGTTCACTTTAAAAAAACAACCTCAGCCACAAATAGCAGAATAGCTAAAATGGTATCAAGTTCAGCACAGGTTAATTTTCCTGCTTAAAAAAAAAAAAAAATTCTTCAACTTTCCTGAACTCATAATAAAAAACATAAAAACTGACAATATTATTCTTCCCAATGAAAATTCCCATTGGAACAGGCATTGACAGACATATTACAATCTGCCCATATGACTGGCAAGGCAAACAAAAAGAAGATAAATATTTCACCATACAACTCTACCAAGCATATAATATTTGTATCTAATGCACCAACAAATAATTTCCTCTTACTTCCCTGACTCAGATCAGGGAGACCATTATTCCCTAGGCAGTATCAGAGAGCTGGGAAAAACAGGAAATATGCTCTTCCGTCTCCACTCTTGAGATTACAATGTGGGCAACATTCAACTTTAAGGTAGTAAAGTGTTTTCTTTAAGAAAGTTCATTACATTTCGTACAAACCAAGGACACCGGGGTATGACATACATGACAATTTTATTTTATCATGCAGTAAGGAAAAAAGAGACTTTTTATTAATAAGCTGCTTCAAAGACGGTATCAGGGGGTGGAACTCAATGATCTTAAGGTCTTTTCCAACACTAACTATTCTATGGTTCTATAATCTGGAAAGCCAAAAGAAAAACTACCTTAAACTAGAAGTAAAGTAGACATCACTTTCAAAATCCAAGTATGTTAAGTCTCGGAAGGCCAGGTTGAAATCCTTGTCACCCTGCATAGCTAAGAGGGCAGAAATACTTGTTTTGCTCGTGATGTCTGTAGATTTCCCACTGCTTACAACACCAGTCAGAGCAACTTTGGCAGCAACACTGAAAACCTCTTGCATATCCTGTTCAGATGCCACCGCTCCAGTGGTGAAAAGATACCCAGTATAAAATAAAGCACCTACTAAAATTCATTTCTATTTGTTTTACCTATTAGTCTTTTTCATTCCATCTTGGAATACTCTCATAGCTCAGAACAGAAATAACTATATTTGCAAATTACCCAGCTCTACCTATTCAATATGTTGGTTGAAAGTGAAGTTTGCAGACTCAGAAAGGTCTGTGAAACAATACCAAGAAATATCATGAGTAGTTGGTGCCTGGATCAAAAGGCCACTGTTTGCAAGATTTTCTTCTCTATCATCAAGGAAAGAAATTTGTAGAATAAAAATTAACTATAAAAATATACTACAAACAATAAATAGCTGTATTTCCACAGAAATAAAATACACTGAAAAGGCATGAAATTTCAAGCATGTCAAACTCTACTCTTGATGACACTTGATACAGATTCATTTCAATTCCAAGCATATTTTGTTCCAAATACTTGTTTTTCTTCCACAACTTCTAGCATTTCAGACACTTCAAACTGTGCATAGTACTAATTATAGAAGAAAGGAATGAAAAAAACCAACTGCAATTTTGATGGAAGTAGCCAAGGCAGAAGACTCACAACACACTGAGTTGCTACTCAGAGGCAAGAAAAAAGGACAATTTCTGAGGCAGAAAGAAGAAAGCAGCGAAATGGATTTACCTTGTAAATTAGATAATAGTTTCTATCCACACATGGCACTGTGCTATCCTTTTAGTACAGGTGATTGGGGGTTGCCAGACTTTTGGAAGTAGAACCAGCAATCTTTTTTTAAAAGATTGAAGTTCTTTCAAGTCTCCTCTGTGTGCCATCAGTAAAAAGCCCCAATTTTTCCATGAATCATGTTTTTGCAGGCTGAGAGGTTAGAAAAAAAAAATCAAACTAAAAACTTCACCTTGTTTGAAATATCACTTTACACTTTCTGACTCCCTCTGTTTTCCAACCATTACACTTTCACCCAGGCATTACCGCAGAACCAGCAAACATTATGGCTACAACAGCCAAATTGGAAATAGCAGCCCAAACACAACAAACAAAATTGCTCCTTTTTCTGATCTACTTCCTAAGTATAAATAAGAAGTACTGCATTAGTTACCAAAAAGACAAGCCCTGAAAGAGAGTGTCTGTAAATAGTAGGATGTCATTCCTTGCCTAGTGTCGCGATTTAAAGCTCAAGCCACGCAGTTTTCTCTCACTCACTTCCCCCTCGTTCTTTCCCCCGCTCCCAGAGTGATGGAAAGGAGAATCAAAAGGAATGTAACTCCCACAGGTTGAGATAACAACGGTTTAGTAACTAAGGTATAACACAAATCACTACTACTACCACCAATAATAATAATGACAACAGAAATATAAGGAAAGAGTACAACAGCTCACCAACTATACCTAGCCCGACCAAGCACTGCACTCCCCCCCCCTTCCAGGTCTCTGCCCTCTGTTTTTTACATCCTGGGCATGACATGCTGTGATATGGAATACCTCTTTGGTCAGTTTGGGTCAGGTGCCCTGTTTCTGCTTCCTCCTGGCTTCCCCTCCTCCCT
>JASSUY010009557.1:0-22732 GCA_032466535.1 Forpus xanthops | reverse complement strand
TATGGAATACCTCTTTGGTCAGTTTGGGTCAGGTGCCCTGTTTCTGCTTCCTCCTGGCTTCCCCTCCTCCCTGGCAGTGCATGAGGCTCAGAGAGTCCTTGGCCAGCCTAAACATTCTAAGCCACAACTGTAAACACTGGTGTTATCAGCACTGTTCCCAAGCTGAAAGTCAAAAAAACAGTGCTGCACCAGCTATCAAGGAGAGAAATGACTGCTCCTGCTGAACCCATGATACCTAGAAAGCTTCTACTGAACAACTGGTCTGCCCAGCAAATACCTACTACTGATGTACACAGAAAGGTCAGCACCACTTCTGAAGGTTGTTTATATGTGAGGATTGGCCAGCCCAGGCTGGAGACTGAAACTGTCTTAGAACGCCAGAAAATGCTCTTCCAGAAACAGAACTATCCACTGATTTTTTCATGAAAACACCATACAGCACATGTCTCGATGAAACCCTGAGTTTGCTGGCAACTCAGAAACTTACAAGTACATACTGAATGAAGAATCACATAAGTTAATAAGAAGTTGGGCGCCACACCAAAAGAAAACATCTGTAATAACGAGTGACTTATGCAGAGAAACAAGGTGAGACAGACCAAAAGCAAAGCCCTGACTGGGTTCATCCAACTCTTAAATGCTCAGTGCTATGGAGGAGCATGCCAGGTCACACAGCTGTGTCAGTAGTAGGGGAAGTTGGGGAATAGCATTATGTTGTAAAGAGTAGTGAAACCGAATACACGAGGGCAGAGTTTCTTGAGCTAGAAGAATCTATAGCCAAAAGGAACTGAGAAAGGAAATCAGCTTGTGAGGAACCTGTTAGGATTATTGTTTGTGATTTTCTTTAAAGGAAGTCAATTCTTGTTTTACAGGCAGCATAGGTCAGATTCTAAGCCTTACAGCTCAAAAAGAATCACCTGTAGCAATAGCTTTTCAGCACTAAATTCAGATATTATCAACAGCGTTGAAAAATGGAAGAGAGATGAAACAACTCGAAGACCAAAGAGGGACAGGGAAGAACCAAACAAGCATAACTTTAAAGTGCTTACATATCCCTTGTATTACCAGACGCAGATAGATGACTCATGCAAAACATAAACTGCAATGTACATACAATTAGATGCATTCTTTCTCAAGGAGATACACAATGTGCATTCAGTTTGCTTATGGCTGAGCCGGTCCAGACCTGACTCCCTGCTACAGCTTCATTGCTAGAGATTACTCTGCAACAATTTCAGGTTTATGTTTCTACACGTGAGCATCCATCAGCCACTTCAGCACAAAGTCTATCAGCTTAGCTTAGACCTCTGATATAACAAAAGCCAACTTTGAACAGCTAAGAGGAAAGGAAGGCAGTTTCCGCCACCAAACCAGACAGCACAAGCACCTACAGCCAGGAAGATTTTCAGCTGCTTCACTTTGATCCAAAAGAATGAAACTGCCCATGCTCAGAGAAAAAAACTCTTAACTTTAACCCAAGTACTCACTATGCTGAAAA
Organism: Forpus xanthops; assembly: GCA_032466535.1. Taxonomy (NCBI): domain Eukaryota; kingdom Metazoa; phylum Chordata; class Aves; order Psittaciformes; family Psittacidae; genus Forpus; species Forpus xanthops. The sequence continues at coordinate 21,234 of JASSUY010009557.1, read as the reverse complement.
TCAGTAAAAATTCTGTTCCTACAGCAGGATTTCTGCATAAATTGAAAGAGGTCTTCCCTCCTCCTGACTTTAGTCTAAATTTCAAGAACTGATGCAGCAAGTCTGCATTGGCCCAGTATGTTTTCTCTAATAGTGGTTGTTAGTAACGACTGAAGGGCAAGGACAGAGATAAGTATGTTCTGTAACCTTGGAGACAGGTTATTTATTTCTCAGATGTGGATCTTTTGTTACTGATTTTTATTAATGATTGCAGACAGAAACTGACACACAAAACCAAGAAACTCAACACCTCTGCTTAGGGAACAAGCAGAGTCTACAGCTAAGTAGTTACAACGCCTTGAAAACTCATACAGAAATAATGAGTACCAGAAATAATATATTCTGATGGATTCATGCATTTTTCTTCCTGATCACCTGCCTGGAGTTGCTTCACTTTCATATACTCCTCCTCCAAGATTCCAAACCACGTAGTCCGGACCACTCCAGCTGCAGCCCACTGATCACCCTTGCCTTGCTCTTGTTGCTGGCAAAGTCCTCTGCCTGCTCTAGTTCCTGATCTCAGTCCCATGAGGTCTCAGTCTTTGGCACTAGAGTCCCCTGGTTCTGTGATTTCATTGTACTTGGATTATGACATTTGATCCCAGACCATTTCCTAATATAAATAATACGTAAAAGAAAGTTATATTTAAAAAAGTATGAGCAGATTGTTTGAAGTGACACTTCAAATACTTGTAGCAGTAACAGTGAACCAATGTGCCTCAAATGCTCTCCCAGCTCTGCAGAAAACTATAATCAAAAAAGGCAGAACAAGAGCCAAGAACCAAACACAGGGCTCAGGAATGTTACATCCAGTATCAAGCATAAAAAGAGCCTGAGCTAGTTTGAATATTTCTCAAACACCAGCATTAACCTTGAGAGACAAAAGCTGAAAATGCTAAAGCAAAACAGGCAACATATTGAAGACTAAAGAGGATGGGGGGTTCTAAGCAAGTAGATGAGACAGTATAAGGTAGCACGGAATAAGAAATTAGGTGACATCAGAATGGAATATTCTGAGGGCAGTTGAGGACAATCAACAACAACATCACACGTTGACAATTTGGCAATCTTTCTGGAAGACATTCCAAATGACTGTCATCACTGTTCCAGCCATCAGTTAATTTTTTCTTCTTCGGTTTGGCACATTGCTGAAGGCTGTAGGAATAAGCCAAATCACTAACAGTTATTTTGGATAGGCTGATATAGAATATTTGAAGGACAGTCAAATATTATTAATACTGTACTTATTTGAGCAAATAGAGCAAAGAACATTTCTACAAAATGCAGTCCCCCAATATCACAGCTGTATGATCAAAAAAAATGGCTAACATATGCATACAGTCTATTAAAATGCACATAATTTATTTGACTCAAAATGAAAACATATCTAACAAGTAATTCCATTCATCTGGCCGTTTTTCACCCAGCCTTAAGATATACAAATGCATGCCTTTTCAGCAGAACACAGCAGCTGGGAATGAAAAGGAAAGCATTCAAATGATCATTTTCACATCATATTCCATCGTCTTTTCACCAGCTTCTCCCCAGTCTTTCTTTGAGTTCCATTCTGTTACAAGAGAGCTGCTTTTAGATCAATTCATATTTCCATAATCCACACTGCTGTTTCTCCTTCTCCTCCCCAGGGTGGACTAACCCCTGCATCCAGAACTATGGCTTACAACTGTCATTAAAACCTGTAACAATAACAAGATAACAAAAGAGCTGGTAGAGATGAAGCTAGCCAGTACCATATGCTGATCAAGTTCAACATTTTTAGCTTAAAAGCTCTATAAAACAAAACCACCACAACCCTGAAAACAGCACACTTGATGTTGCCACCTGTCCTCAAAATTTCAAGGAAGTTTCAAGCTTTCAGTATTGGGCTTTTAAGATTTTATAAATAAAAGTCTCAAAGATTTATTCTGTCTCTGTTGGAATGAATTATAAAAGACAGGCTGCATCTTGGAATATTTGCATCTTGAATGATGGAAGGGTCTCAGTGATCCTGGGTGTTCCCAGCATGTCTAGGTGGGCAGTTATTTCATAGAACATTTATCAGGACTGGACAGATTTCTTTTTGATCACAGAACACAGTTAGCAACTATAAATACACCTCTGAATGTTTTTCTGCTCATCATCTATCGGCTGTGATTTGCATGGACAGAAAACAGTGCTGCCTTACACACAGTCTTCAATAAAAACAATACTTCAAACATGAAGTGTCAGGAAGTCACAGGAAACTATCTTAACCTTATAAAGCATGCTTGCAGTGCGTGAAGTTGCCATCACCTCATCTGGGTTCATTGTTTTCCTCAAAGTTAATACAAGGATTCAAGTTCCAAAATATCCTTGAACTGAACAACGATGCGTAACATTTAGACAAAAATACTTCTGAAAATCAGCAATGTCATTTGAGTCATTCCTCTTTTCTCATACCCATGTACCCAAATACTAATCAAACTTACTAATACAAAAGCAACAAAATCTTCAAATCTTTTTTACCGTTCACTGATAAAAACAAAGCCACCGAAGCAAAAAACCTACCTAGTTAGCATAAACATTGGAAACGTGTATTTAAAGCCTCATCAGAACAAAAGAACAAAGCCATCAAATGGAGATATATCCCCTAACAGTGTGCCTGAAGCCTTGAAAAAAAGAGTAAACAGTTTCATACCCACTGGGTTCCTGCTGCTCTCTTAGGAGAGCACAGAGGAACACAAAATGATCACAACTGGCTTCCACACACTAGTTTGACCCAGACAACTTTAGCTTGCTGCTTGAGAATTTGTGCTATTATTTGTTTTTTAAAAAGAATACAGTCTCTTTCATACTGACCTCATTTATATAATTGCTGCCACAATGCATGTAATTAAATATTCCACCTTGCAAAAACTGAGTACTTTGACTCCAAACAGACATTCACTTAAGCCACTCCTAACTCTCTATAGTTAATACATACATCAAAAGCAAAGCGCGCAATTAGTGCTTTGCTGAGGGAAAACTAACATATTAGTACTTCACAGGATTGATCCCTTACCTGATGTTTGCATGCATGCACGTGTGTCTCTTTACGGCTTTATATATACAAATATTTTCACCTGAACCTGACAGATTTACATGTATAATATCAGGCTTTGGGTCGATACAGGATAAGGAGTAAGATTTATTGCTCACAATTCAGTGGTGACTTTTGCATAATATGATACATAAAAATAAAAACTAGATGTTATAAAATATGAAATAACAACACAAAGGGTGTTACAGCAGCTTACGTAACAGGTTGTTACAGTAGAGGTTCCTGACATGGGATGCCATACCCCTTACTGGTTACTCACCTGTACTGTTTGGGAAAAGCCTAACATGAGAAAGTAGATTTAGTCTGCTTGCCTTTGAAAGTAGAACAGGAGAGAAGGTCGGTTCATCAAGAGAAAAACATAAGAAATTACTACGCAATTAAAAGGGAGAATAATAAGAACTATTTAACGGATCAGTTTTCCTACACACCATACACCCTGGGACCTCCTGGAGATGGAAATCACTTCAGATCAATACACAGTGAGATTAAAAAGCAACTCAATTCCCACACAGCTAAAAAGACTGTCTAGAATAGCTGTAACTACTAACTTCATAAAAAACACTAGACTTCACATGTTTCAAAGTTTAAGACAACACAGAAAGCAGCACTGCCTCTGACTGAATCACCAGCACCCGCAATCGCACTAGGCTCTTGTCCTTCCTTGTGCCAACACTACCCCTTTTCCAAGGAATGTTTTCATCCAATCAAGTTACTGGGAGCTTGCATGTTTTTATTTCCAGAACAGCTAGGAGCAGGCATACTGGAGGCACCTGGACACATATGACATTAATGGGACTTTGCCACTGACTCCACTGCCATGAGGACATCAGCAGATCTCACTTCTACTGGGTGACACTCATTTACGCAGAGATACATATTTGCTTTTTCAACAGTGATGAAGTATTTCATTTTGGAAGCAAAGGTGGTGCTTTTCATTTGGGTTGCTTCTCTAAAGCATGTAAAAAATACTGTATTTTTAAAAACTTCTGTTTTTTTTTCCAGATATCAAAGCATTATTTCCTCTGTACAGACTTCCACCTGAAAATGAGCTTGCGAGGCTCAAATTAAACTCTAGTTTGACCAGTCTGAATAAACAAAATAGGAATTTCAAGATTAAAACTATACACATCTTATCATAAATAGTTCATTGAGCACAAGGGGAGTTTTGAGCATATCACAAGACAGAGCCTGTAGGCATATACACTCAAAAAATACTTTAAATACTAAAAATATATTCCATTGGATATCTACAGTCCATTCCTCTTCCAAATGTGAGCTTGTGAGGATAGATATGGAAGAGCTATATATGCTCATATCAAGAATCTTCACCTTTTCTATAGTGATGACACTATTCTGAACTTTTTCAACATTTTGTACCATTCATGTCAGTAAAACAGCAAATAGTAAACCTATGATGTTTCCAATGGATTGGTATGCTTGGCTTTTGGGAACCTTTTTACTAAAGATTTTCTTTGGAACATCAGTATGGTCCTTTGTACTTAGAATTCTGCCTGGCATGAGTTCATTAACTGATAGTTTTGAGAGTCACTAAAAAGTGAGTTACTTGTACCATCAAAAAAAACAAACCCAAACAAAAACAACTCTCTGAAGTACTCTAGCAAAGGGAAGTATTTTTCATTTTCTGCCTTGAAACATTATTTATTTCCCTTCTCCCATTCTGCATTTTAATCTTTTCCTTCTAATGCTGGCATCTGAAGAATTACCAGATAGAAAATAAGTGTTTTGCCTGCAGTCTCTGCAGATAACAAAATCAACAGCAAATCTTGCAGATTCTTTTGTGTTACCAAATAGCACACCTTAGTATTTTCTTTATTCCATGAATTCTAAGTGATTATGACAAATCAGTAACCTTTGCTTTCTCTTATCATCTGTAGTTTCAACATGCCATCCAAAACAGATGGGATGCTTTGCAAAAACAAGATTTTGCAAAGTTGACATCCAAGAATAAAAGAGAGCAAAAGAGAAATACTGCCCAGCCTAAAAGAAAATGTCAGGACACAAGAATAAGAGAAGATTAGGGATGAGTAAGCATTGGAAAGTTGAGGCATACCAAGAGGACGAATGTGAGAAAGAGGAGGAATACATCAAAATGGCTTAAACAAGTTTTCCTTGCATTATGAAAGCAACAAAAAGGTGATATGATAAACTGTAGAAAAAATCAGGAAGTGAGGAAAATATTTTGCCCACTGTTATCACATCACTACGCAAACAGACAGCCCTCAGATTTTAGGAAAGATGACTCTTTGGGATACATCCAAAAACTAACTCACACATTTTACATTTAAAATAGAAATGACTGGGAAATAGGATGGAGAAGATTCTTTTTCTGTTTTTTGGGGGATTTTTTTGTTTTGTTTTGTTTTTTTTAAGTGTTCTCCCCACATACTTTCGTTGAAATCAACCTTGAGAATTTTAACAAGATCTCTTTTTTAAAACTAAATGTGCTAGACAGTCAGGTCTCCAATCTAAACCTACCAAGTTCAATATGCAGGCACACACACGTGCACAGGTTTCTGCTGATCTCTCTTGACTACTTGGCTCAGGGGTTTCCTACAGAAGCTGCTATACGCTCTATTCAAATCCAGTGGTTCTAATAGGGAAATTCTCCTTGCAAGGATGAGGATTAAAACCTACTGTTTTCTGGGAACACAGGCAATTTACCTGAAATACTTGATTCCCTACACTGCTGAGACACAATGTGCAGGCATAGGATTTTCAGAGCCCAAAGGCAGAGAGCTGCCTGAGGGCCCCGGTTTTGACAGATTAGGTACGTCTACTGCATCTTTGCATGCTTCCCCTCCAGTCTTTGGTGAGCTTCATCTTCTAATCATTTTTCTACACCAGCTGTTCTTTGATTAACCTTCGACTTACTGAATAAGCTCCCATTTTTCTTCACACATAATTTCTCTTTCCCCCTCCCCTCCCTTTCTTAAGATCAAGTCTTTCTTAGGTAAAAGAAAAAGAACAAAACAAACAAAGGAAAAAGAAATAAAATACAATGAAGATGATCATTCTGCTGCCAGGAAAACTATCAAAACTTACTGGATGTCAAACTAAGAACAAGTAACTGCACACTTCAGTCATGTTCCATTTATCACTATCTTATAAGCCATACACGTTTCTGACTGATGCTATTCCCTAACCAGACATCCTCTTTCTATGTTTGTATATTTATTCCTTTCATCATGAATCACCTTACAGCTGTCATTGCAGAATTCTGGATTATTGATTTTAATAAATAAATAAATCAATCAACAATTTATCAATATTTACTGCATAAAAATATTCCCAGATCATCCACTGTGGTGATACCAGCCATGAAGAATATGATTGTTCTTTTTAGACCGATATTGAGTCAAAGAAAGACATTGAGTCAGAGATGTTTATTCTATTCCATGGGTTTATGGGGGTTTGTTTATGAATATAAAAATATTTCTATGGTAGAAACTCATTTAAAAGTTGCTGAAGTAATAAAATTTTATTGTTTCATTAAATCTTAATATCAACAACTTCAATAAAATAGTCCAGGGGAAAAAAACAAAAAACACTAATTAACAGCTTTGCTATCACTACAAACAGGGAAATAATTCATCAGTCCTGTATGTATAAACTTTCCTTTGAGGATTAATTATAGATAGAAACTCGGATTTTCATGTCTTCAAAACCAACACATTTAGATCACTGTTTCTTACAAGGGTCTGAGGATTACTGGGTTTTGATATTTTTGCCCAAGCAAATAACTAGGGTGTTTCTAAAATATCATAACTATATAAAATTTTACATTATAAAGGACAAAGGGAACAAGAAGCACACATTCTGACATTAAAAGGACATATATGTGCAGCTCTTCAACTACTTTGTTCTGATGGTTTTTGTTAGCACAATTTCTAACATCAATGTTTGGCAAAGTTTTGTGGACAAATTTTCCACATTTTCTATCCTCTAACAGAAACAGCTTATAAAATACTCCTCATCAAAAATAAGCTGATAGAGAATTAGTGGGATACACAGTGCTCTACAACTGCTATTGCATATTCCTGTCACAAAGGCATTCTAATGACCAAGCCACCAGTTGGGTGAAGACTTCCTCCCCTCTGTCATTAGCATCTGCCTCTCCACAGCTGAAAAGGAGAGCTTTTTTATTATTATTCTAACATAAAAAAAAGTTCAATCTCGTGTTTCCAACCTGGTCTCCAAAGTCCTCCGGGAACTTCCACAGTATCACTGGATCTGTAAATAATTGACAGACAGCATTAATCAGAGGCAAAGGAACAGAGTATTACAGTCAAACTACATTAATATTAAAAAGAGGGTCAGCTTAGCATCAGGCTTTGAGGCAAGTGCAAAAACTAAGGAGGATACTGGATTATTAAAAGGACTTATCTCCTATTTATGAAACTGTATGTTTATTGGTTTACATACATAGCAAGTTATAACATAACAAACTATCTTCATCTCTTTCTTTTTAACCTTTGAGTACTTAATTTTTTAAGCACATGTTCGATTTTCATATTTGAATTTCATTAAGAAATAAAAAGATATAAAACCTCTTTCCGTCCACAGAAAAAAATATGGAAAACGATAAGGAGAAACCAAAGATCTCTATGAGGTATAGAAAAGTATCATTTGTGATTTTAAATGATAGTACCAAAGTAAGCAGCACTCACAAGGAAGAGTTTAGAAGAGCCAGCATATTTGAATATTTTCTGTCCAGAGCCATTCAAAAATCAGCATTTCAATAATATCTTAAAAGTTTCATTAACTTATTAACTGTTAATTATCAAAATAATCAGTGTTACTTAGGCTATGTACTGGTCTACAATTGACATTATTTAAGTCATCTAACACAATGACCTGAACCATAACTTTTCAACAAAAACCAAATTATGCTCTTCATCCCCTCAAAGCTTTTAATCTCCTGTGATACAAAACCTTTCCGAGGTGCTACTGTTAAACTGTATCACAAACACCCACAAAGCTTCACAGCACTTCTATAGAACAGATTAGCAGCAGCATTTGTCCATGTGCTAAAAGTGAAATTACCCACCTTCCTGTAAGGGAGCCCAGGTCAGTGCCAAACCCTGAACTAGAGGGAGAACTCTCCAATTCCTGTTTGTGCCCAAGCCAACATCAAGCAGATCCTCCCACCACTGACTGCATAGCTGATGACAGCTCTAGGTGCCAGAGAGCAGTAAAACGAATGGTGAAACACCCTGGTAAGCACCAGAGACACTGTCTGATGAGAGCTACAAGATTCTGGTTACCACAGCAGTTTCTGGGATTCCTGTCTTCTATGGAGCCACGATCTGGGAAAAGTATTTGGATTTCCACTTCCTCCTCTAATGCTAGCACTGTCTGATAAATCAGAAACTTCCTTCTTATTGCTATGTTTTACATCAGAACCAGAGGATTCTCTACTTTTGGCAAAGTACAGAGGTTTCTATGCTTCTTCATCCTACCACATATGTTTGCTGCTGCAAATGAAGCTTTAATGGAATGGAAATTAATGATGTTTTCATTCCCAGCTGCTGAGTTCAAATCCTACTACTCGACACACAGCTGCTGTACCAATGTCTCCTGCTGGCCCACTCACAAGAAGCTGGAGACTGAAACCAGCATTCCTCCTTCATTTTGGGCCAGCTGTTAAACCAACAGTGGAACATGCATTTCAAATGTATTGCAAAATTCAACTCTTCAATCAACTCAACCTAATTCAGACCTAATTTTCATCTAATTCAAATCTGAGACTTTAGATATAAATCTCGACATTTCACTCTTCTTGCTGGACAAGCACATTGTTCACTCCTAAGTCAGGGGAGGGAGTGGTGTCTGCAGCTATTACGTACTTAAATTTATGCATTTTACACAATCTTGCAAGTAAGATGCTCTGTTTATAAAAATATGAGTAAATAAATACAGATACTTACAGAGACTTTTTTTATCTCATCTATTTTGTATTTAAACACATCTGTGTAATGATAAGATACAGGAGGAGTTTGAATATCTCAGTGCATATTTTGTAAGGGTTCTCTTATTTTTATCCCAATCTGGTATCACAGAATATGAAAAGAATGTAGATATAGATCAACAATGATCTCAGATAAATTCAAGGAGCAGCAAGCATGATAACAGCTATCACCTCAATGGTAAGTATCTGCTATAAACCACTGGAAACCGTGCAGAATCTAAAAAGTACTTTAAAAGAGCTATCAAATCTGAGGCCGTATGTCTACAAATGTGTCAAGCATAAGTTTCTCTGCAAACGAGCAATCCCATTGCACTCCCACTACCAGCTGCTTCTTGGTGATCCTATTCCATCGTCTCTTTCCTGCTGGTGCAGGCTCTATCAAAACTACACATTGAAACAGATGAGGGAACTGAACAAGATCAAACCCTCTGGAATTTTTCAGGTCACCACCAATGAGATCAGTTCCCCTAAGTCATTAGTTTTGTGTTGGAAGAAAAGAAAAAGGAAGAAGAAATGGGGAATGGGAAGCTGTGGTCAGAAGGAAGCAGGACTGCTTCACCCAGCAGCAATCCAGCCTTAAGCATTGGCTAGACCTCATGAAATACAAGCTGGTTACTCGCTGCCTCTAGTTCTGTTTCTTATCACCTATTTCTTGTTCAATACTTCTGAAGTCCTGCTGTACCATTTATAGTTCTTCTGTTGCAAAACTCAAGAGCTACTGCTGTGACCAGGCGCACAGGCAACTCTGCAGTAAAGCCAGCTGATGGGGCATTGACTCGCCATGGAGGAGCAGGCTTGGCAAACTCACCTCTTCAGAGCCATGAAAATAGGCAGATTGCTTTGGCAGATGTGAAGAATAGTTACAGGAGGAACATTCAGTATCTAGGAATGCTTAGCAACAAAATCATGGGGTTTCTTATACTTTCTAAAAAGTTCAATGTATAAAAGCCTAGAACAGTAAGAAATGCCATCTCTTCTTTTCACTGAGCGGAAGTGCAACTGCCAGGCTTCAAAAAAGGAAGAAGACCACAAAAGTAAAACCTCCAAGAACAATTTTAAAAGGTCACAATCGGAAGCAAAGTACAACATCCAAATTAAGCAAAACTTGGCCCTAGGTAACCTGGGACTTGGGGCCAAAAGAACGGGAAAAAAACCACACCTGAGATGCCAACGAAGCTGAATAGCATTTCACATGAGCACCCTTAACCTACTGGCAACAAGATCAACAGCTCCAATAACTTCTTTTAATGCCCCAATATGCCAATAGATACAAAGCCTGTAACTCAGTGTCAACCTCAGCTTGCTATCTTTATATTAGGGCAACCTCATATTACTTTGGTCTCATCTGAAATTATACAAACAACTCTGAAGTAAATACTAGCTCACTCAACTACAGGTACAGCAATATTTATTTTTGTATCAGGAAAGAATATTTGTCTCTTGAGAGTACAATTAAATCAGTGTGATCTAAACAGACAGAATAATGCTTTTCATACTCCTGCATGAAATCAGTTTGAAAAATATACCAAATTCAAGAAAAACATTCACTGCTACATTCAGTAAAAACTACATGCTTCCAATGCTATCCAACTGCTTTGAGCTGGGTTTTCAGTTCTTATTACTGGCTTTTAACTGGTTGTCTCAGGAGGTACTTGCCACATATTTATAAACTAAGAAAATCTGATGTGATTTGTGCTTCAAAAAGAAAGGTTACTGTACTGTTTTTGTGCCTTCACTCTCCGAAACCAAACCCTAACACCTATAAAAAGCCTCAGGATTTTATAATTAACCAAGTCAGGGACTGGGCTTTTTTGAAAAGATTATGTTTGTTTCTCCTTCTGGAGCTAGGCTCAGGCAGCATCTGACACATCTTTGTGGCAACTTCTTACAAGTGCTGCAAAGGAAGAAACAAAAGGGTACCGATTTAGAAATGAAAAGTATAATCCAATTCTGCAACTTTATGTACTTTATCTTCAGATTTACAAAGACTGAACTTTCTTTTCCCTGAGGATTACTTTCCAGATAACCCATTTGATCTGGCAGCGTTAGGTCAATTTTATGCTGATTTTATGGATGAGAGGATGAGAATCACTTAGAAATAGCTGGTGCTATAGCCAGTCAAGGAAGTACTGAGTTTCTTCTCATTTTCTAACAGACTATATGGGGAAAACTGTTTGCACCAGTTCTATATAAATGTAGCAATTAGCGGAAATTGTTAACTGCAAACATAAAAAAGTTTGTGCATTGCATGTGTAAGCATATATACTGCTGCATGTACACATATGCACATACAAGCATTCTTCTTCCTATGCCTACTGCATCCAGGACAGACATTTCTTAGCACATGCCAGCAATGCTTGAAAAGTCCTTTGCTAAATACCCTACAGCATTGGAAAGTACATCTCCCAGCTGTGAATTTCACACTGCTGTGATGCTGCAGCTCATGCACATATTGCAAGATATAAACTTGTGACATTTGATTTATTTGACTCCTTTTGCACCACTTGTGGTCATCTAAGTCTGTCTATACATACACTAAAAGAAAGCTTTTTATAATGAGATTCACAAAGAACAAGTAAAGCCCATGAGGACCACAATTAGAATTGGACGCAACTCTTGGCGCAAGTCAGAAGAGAGACAAGCATGGGCAGGTTTGTTGAGGGACCAAAACTTAAGAGTACCGTGCACTTGATACAAAGAGAAAACTGAGTCATGTGCAATGCTTAAAAACAAAAGTATTCCAAATATGACAACCTAGAACTGCTCCACAAGAAAAATGCAGGAAACTATGAAGGGTGGTGAGGCACTAGAATGGGTTGCCCAGGGAAGTTGTGAATGCTCCATCACTGGCATTGTTCAAGGCTGGGTTGGATACAGCCTTGGGTCACATGGTTTAGTGGGAAGTGTCCCTGCCCATGGCAGGGGGGCTGGAACTAGATGATCTTAAGGTCCTTTCCAACCCTAACTATTCTATGATTCTATGATTCTATGACATGTGCTAATAGAAGAGAAAAATATATGCATATCCCCAAGGCAATTCCTTTCCAAAACTCTATTCCCACAGAGCTAACTTCATAATGTGGTCTGTATTTTTAGAAAAACACTTCTAATACATTTTAGCTTCTGCAACAAATCTATGAAAATCTAAAAGTACTGTTTCTCATGATAGAGGATAGGAATAGTTCAATTGGAACAATGGAAGAATAAAGAGAAAGCTTTTGGAGTGGTATCTTTCCTAAAAATTCAGTAGTTAAATATACTCCAAAAATACTCTTCACAATCTCATTTAGCTTGCAGATTATAAATCACCCCAAAATACAACAGGACAATCTAATTAATACACATTCCATTTGGAAATGGAACAGAAATGATGAACACATGCTGAGAAACGTCATCCCAGGTAATTTTCTTGATAGCAGCAGTGAGTAATTTCAGACAGAAAAACAACTAAGGTGAAATGAAATGGATTAATTAAGTGGTCCAATATTCTGCCTGCAGAGGAGGAACCTTCTTCATTCCTGTGGGTTTTACAGAGCAGGACAGACAAAAAGACTGCCAAGCAGTGCTGGTCATGTCTTGGGGCAAAAGAATGGACTAGATGACTGCTCATTATCACTCCAGCTATATTTTCTCTGATGTTGTAAAGATATTCACTGGAAAAAAGCAGTCACTAAGGAGGGGAAAGAAGAGACTGGGGCCAGGGGTTATGGGGGTAGGGAAGAAACAGAGAGAGGAAAAAGGAAGGCAGCAAAGAAAAACTTACTGCAGACAGTTCTTCCTTCTCATCTGGAAAAAAAGTTCCAGATTGGTTTTCTCACACAAACACAAGAATGCAATTAATAAAGCTGAAATGATGGATTATTACCTCAGAGAACAGCTTTAGAAGCACCCATTTATGCAATAAGCAGAATTCATTTTTTTTAGAATCAGTAGTTTTCAGCAATAAAAAATTAGGTCTCTAAACCAAACTTAAAATACTGCCATTGTTCAAAGGCAAAAACCTGCTACATACTTAAAGTAATTTGACAGAAACCCACAACAGGAATTATTATGATTCTTTTGCATCACTATAGTATTTTATTACTACCACAGAGGTTTGGAAACAAAGCAGGAGATGAACCATCACATACAACCCAAGAGTTTTCACAGATGAAATCATCTGATGAAAAAAACAGCATTCCAATAAAAAGATTACTTCTTGAGCAGGGGAAAAAAAGTACTCTGTATATCATATTAAAATCTGCTTGTTAACAGTTTCATACATGAAGTGCCAGCAGTGCAGTACAACAGGAGGCACTGCTGTCAGGAAGATCTGAGCATGACAGTGGTCTTCAGCTCCCAGGTTTGGGGGATCAAAGTGGAGCACCCGCCAGGAGCTGGAGGAAGAGCAAGATGCCGTGGAAACTGAGGGAAGAAATTTTCCAAGCATCAGTAATCAAAAGAAAGAACAAGGAAAAAATACATTGAAGCAACTTCATAAAAATAGTGAAAGTAAGGAACACTCGCTAACTTCTCAGGCACTAAAAACCTGTCAGATTAAAGACAACATGCAAATGAGGGTGCCACTGCAGAAAACACTTGAAAGTACACTTCTATGCAAATCAGGCAGGCCATGTATTTTTTTGCTCATCAAAGGGATACTGAAAGAAACTTCTACAGGACCGTCAGGTCTGTTCTTACTCTAACTACTCCACAGAAAGCTTATTGCAGAATGCAACCAACACTCTTCATCTTCTCATTAAAATTATTTACAAAACTATATGTAATCTTAACAAACCAGGACCTTCAACTTCTTTACTCACACTTTACACACTAATGCACCTTCCTAAATTGCCACCACAGCTTTGAACAACCGCGACCAAATGAACACAAGGCAAAAAAATAGCTGCACCAAAACAGGTGTATTCCCTCAGAAAGTCAACTAGTTCCAGTCAAGGACCAGTAATATCACGGGCTTGACCACTGACAGTTTTAGGAGTTAAATACTGACACTTCACAACCATGGCAGAGACAGAAAAGCATTAACAAGTTTCAGGAATTGCATTTGCCAACTTTTCCTCCTATTAACAGAGCTTCTTCTGGGTCTCTAACTTCAGCAGCACATTTAAGCAAGGTGCTGAATCTGGACTCGCCTTTCAACATAAGCCACAATGTGGCAATGCCACAGGAGCCCAGCATCTCCCAACTGCTTTTCCTTCTCCACACCAGTGGCCTTGTTTCCAGCTGATGACAAAGCTTATATCCCATTTTTAAAAATTACTGAGGCAGTGAATGCACCCAACTCACACTGGCACTGGAGGAGGTATTTGGAATATGTGACTTAACATTTTCCTTTGTAACTTTTCTCTTACAAAGCAAAGTGTGAGCTAAATGACAACAGTGTTGACAAACACACACTAAATACCGCTCTTTAAGAGAAAGGGAAAATGGAAAATAAGATTTCAGTAGCCTGCCTCAGTTAGAGCCACAGTAGCTGTTGCCTGTAAGACTCTGTGGTTGCGCATTTGCAAATTAGAAATGTGATTTTTATATCAGTGACTTTTTGGTTGGGTTCAGAAATGTAATTACAAAGTCTGAAGACTCACAGGTAAGACGAAAACATCATCCTTCCACAAGGAAGCTTTTCCTAAGGAAATTGCTTTTAACTGTAGCCAAACATACGCTAAGCAGACTTTCAAGTGAGCTGAAAACAGTATCATAGTTAAAAACAATTTCTGTAGGACTTGAAAAAGTGGCCCAGAGTACAAGTAACCGAAACTACTCATGGACTTATCATGTGGGTAAGTATTTGGTTACATCTTTTCACAGACATGGAACTTACTGTTTTCAGGATACCAGTGCTCACACCAGGTCTGAGGAAATTCAGGATTTTGTTTCTAATACATGGGAAAACAAAGACACAACCCACAACTGTGTCACTTGGAATTTAAACAAAAACAACATACACTACATTATTCTCAACTCCACATTAACAAAACTCACATTTGAAGTCAGGAGGCCCAGCTTTGTTAGCTACTCACAGCATCACAACGCCACAGCAACTCCACAGTTTTTACATGCAGGTAATTACTATATCATCACAGCACTAGCAGCCCATGGTCTGCATCGAAGTATGTGAATCTGACATGTGCACATTTCATTGAAAGCCACACAATAGATTTACTGCTTTTAAAGTTACCACAGAATTATTTTTCAAGTACTTCTTCTTTATCTTGTAACAGTTCCTCCAAGTACTCAGAAAATCTAGGATGTGAAAAGCACACAAATACTGAACTCCAACTAATCACATTCAAGGTTCAGCCTGCCACACTGTAGTAATGCAGGGCTTTGCCTGTCAGCAGTACAGGTTTTGGACCTGACAGTTCCTCTGATCTTCCTGATTTCCCTTGTCTGTAATGCACTAAAACCAGGAAATAAGTACTTTTTCCCTTTTATGAACAAATAGATGATCAAAACTAGGTACAATCTACCGCCTCTTTCAGAGACACAGGTCAATCCCTTTTTGCCCAGGAATTTGTTACCACTGAAGGACAGAGCATCAGCTAAGTAGGGATAGAAAGGAAGAGTCCTTTTGGCTGGAATGCTATTAGCTATGCTTCAGGATAAAGCCTTAATCAGGGTGAGAGTTCATTGCACAGATAGTACACAGATAAAATGAGTACATTCAGCCTTCATTTGGTCTCCTGCAAGATAAGCAAGAGCTTCTTTTCCCTGCTAAGTCTTTAGAATGAGCTGGTGTGGCAACAACTGCATGCCCTTTGGAGTCTCGGTGCTACTTTTAACTTTTCTATTTTTAACTTCTAACCATGAGTGAATTGCAGCTCACGAAAATCAGGGTCCAAGAACTAAGGTAGCAAAACAACAAGCAAGCGAGAAACATAGAGGCCTTATATCATTGCTGATGTTTGAAGAAGGTTTACGAAACAGAATACTTCTGCTCAAGGTCATTTGCTCAAGGAAGTTTAAACCAGACAGGCTGCAAGTGATCTGATGAAATGAACAATAACTGAAAACAATAAGACTAAAGTCTTTCACCTTTGCAGCCAAATACAAGTTTTACATCCTGCCCTGTAAGGATGGTAAACTCACTACATTCCCTTGTGAACACATTGTGCAGTATTTATTTCAGATGAAGGCACAGGACTTAACATTTTTGAAAAGTACTGTGGCCTACATGACATTTTCCTACATTAGGGCTGCAGGACTGATTTTGAGAAAGATCTAGAAAAGTTCAAGTACATTACTACCAGGCAATACACACTAAGTAAATTAGAAAGAAGCAAACTTGCACAGCCAAGCCAGTAGGACAGGGCCAGTCACTTGGCTTCCCCATGTCAGTGACGTCTGACCAGAGACAAACACCTTATCTCACCACATAAAAATATTATATTCAATTAGTGGAACTCACACAGACTGCATCTAGAAAAATGATAAAAGCTATTGGTACATGAAAGAGACAACATCTCAGTATGTATGGATGCCCTAGTTACTGCTTCCTAATTCCCTTCAAGAAATACAAATCTGGTATCAGCTTGGACATGAAAGCAGAAATATACATGACCCTGCAAACCTGTGACCCTGGTTTCAGGAAACACACAATAATAGTCAAGCCATTTTTGATGGACATTTTTCAAAATGAATGCAAAACAAAACCTTACATTGCATTTTACATGTCTAAAAAAGTACAAATTTAACAAAAACCTTGATGCTTCTGTAATTTTTTTTCAAAGCAGAAGTTAGTCCAGCCCTCTTGCTTCTTAAAAAAAATCAGTGCTGCAGGGAAACTCCCTCTTGACCAGAGAAGATATGTCTATCTATTTACATCACTTCTTGCCTGAACAGTGCAGCAACATTCCTTCCACTCTCCACTGGTGAGGACCACATCCTGGTCACAGCCCAACTGTTAATATTTGAGGGCAGGTCTTCCCTGTAAATTATGCCCTTTGCCTTAAATACCAACTAGCGTAAGCAGAAAAATGTGATGATTCCACAACTAACACTTTTTTTAGGCCAGAGCAATACTAGAATACATAATACTCTGGAATAATGGAATATGTAACATTATTGTGGAATGCATAATATCATTATCCTAATTACAAAGGTAACTGCTACACAGATAGACTAGATATAAGGAAGGCATTTTTTACAGTAGGGGTGGTGAAGCACTGGAACACGTTACCCAGATTGGTGGTAGATGCCCCACCCCTGGAAACATTCAAGGTCAGGTTAGACAGGGTTCTGAGCAATTTGATCTAGTTGAAGGATGACTCATTGCAGGAGGACGGCCTATATGACCTTTAAAGGTTCCCTTTCAACCCAAAACATTTATGATATACATATTAGTAGATCATTACACAAATGCCACTTTCAAACATCCTCCACTAATACTGTCCCTGGACAAATGCTTTAGACAAGCTGCTCCCAAACAGGGAAAATATCCCCAAAACCTAAGCATATAAAATTTATCATGCGGAAAACACAAAGGTAGAAAAATATTCTGTTGTTATCTGTGTTTCCTTCCCTCCATCCTTGTTTCTTACCCTGTTTGCTATCTAGGTCTTCTCTATTTGACAAACACAAGGAAGAGGAAAGTTCTCTTTGAGCCAACTATTGTTCCGTTAGGATGCAGCACAGGCAGCAGTGACCAGGCTGTGAGGTGGGGCTGTCTCCCTCCTCAAGCACACCTCCTCCTTTCCCGGGAGACTGTGAGCAAAGCTGAAACTGGAGCTGGAAACACGGCAAATTGCAGGCTGTTCTGTGTTTTGTTTCCTCTTCCCAGAGGCCCTGCCTCTCCAAACACAGGGGAGATGGAAAGTAAACTCAAACAGCAGCTCTTGGCAGGTGCAGGAACCAAGGGCATTGATAAACTTAAAGGTATGAAAATTACTGCCTTAGATACTGACTTCATATTCAAGTACTTCTGATTTGTAGCAGGAGGGAGACTCATTCTTAAAATGGGCCATCTCTGATATAGCAGCAGTGAAAGTACCATCACCTGTACTACTGAGCATCATTGAGGATCAAGCATTCGTCTTGTACCACGATACAAACTCCATCCATGTCTTCTGAATGCAAAATACATATGGTAATCATGAGTTTCTCGTCTGCCCAGGTGAACATTAATCTAGCATACATCTGGACTAACGCAGAAGACCATCATGAAAACACACATAACAAAACCCAAACCAAGAGGACTTCCTGCCCAGTCCTCAGCCTGCATCCTCCCCTCTGGTAGCTCAGACGTATCTCTCTGGGGCTTAGTGAGCTCTGCAGTGCCAATCCCACTGACACTGTCACTGCAATCAAGGGCAGCTACAGGGAGAGGGATTAGAGACTCTGTTCATTGTTTTATTCTGGACTATGACATTTAAGCTAATACAGATACTACTATATTCACCCCATTTCTATGATTACACTATGAAATTACACTGGGGACTGTGTAGTGATATTCAACTTATATGTGAAAGAGAATGAACGTTAATTGTGCATAACAAAAACACAGTTTCAAATTCTCTGTCTTTATCCTGGTTTTATTCTCCCATTACAATTAATGTTGTCTATATGAAATGCAAACATTTCATGTTTTGTTTACTAGCTGTGGTAGGAAGAAACAGAAGTCGAACAGCACAGACAAATGGGACCTGGCCTGGCTGTTTCCTACTCCTTAGAACATCTAGAGCTTTACAACTGAAACACATCTGACTACAAAAGTTTTAATTATACCAGACAACGTTTCATAATTTCATATATATGTAATTTGCTACAAATTAAAACAATCATAAATATACTCAGTTAAACAAAGCTGTAAAACTAACAACCCTTTTGATTAGGCATAGCCTCCATGTGTAGTTTGCTATATGTGCAAAAAAGTTCATAGGCCTAAAATAATTAAAATTTAAATATATATATTTTTTGTAACCTATTCTGATTCAGTGACCATTTTTATCTTTGTTTTTCATGACCAAAATAAAGATGGAGGAACACTGATCAATAAGCAAAAATCTTTTTCTGCCTTTGCTTTCCATCTAATACCAAATCCATTTTAATAACTTGGGCGGGGGGGGAATAAACTCATCAGTCACCTGATGGAGTAATTCAAAACTTACCCAAACAGGGCTAATGGGTGAGAATTGAATTGAAAACACCTTGACAAAGAAAGCAATTTCTTTTCTTCGCACTCCTCTGAAGCTGTGGGTGATCGCGGTAATCGAACCATCAACAGCGAGGGGCCATCTGTCCCAAGGGCCCTCCACGTGAGCAAGAATCAACAACAAAAAATGTTCGAGCCTGGCCCACATGCACTCAGCCGCCGTGTGTCTATGGCAAGCAGCATGCAGCTGAAAAATCAATGTTTTGACGTTTTTCACATGCCAATCCTTAAAAGTCAACACTCAACTTCTGATAAGAACAAAGGACAAAAAAGCAGGTTAAGAGGTTGTGTACAGAAAGATCAGTGTTACTCCAACAGCTACTAAACCACTAATCAGCTGAGATTTTCACTCTGTTATAAAGCACTCATGTTTTAATATCCAATAGCCACATTCAGGAAAAAAAAAAAAGAGTACAAAAATCATCTTTAGACTAGCATTTAGGTCCTCTAGTATTAATCTATGCAGCAAAAGAAGATAATTCCAGTCATTTACCAAACCTCCTACACAGAATCCCCAAACCTTGTGGATTTTTTCACACAAAACAAAGAAAACATTAAAAAGAAAAAAAAAAAAAAAGGGTCTCCCAGAAGTTTCCAAGCCAGTGACCATACATAATGGGCGCTGCGAGCCAGAGGCTCAGGCTGACCCAGCAGAGGCACCATGGCCTTGGCACCTGACATCCCAGGGCAGAGACACCCCTCTGTTCCCTACCAAGGCCTCCCAGGACAGGAGCACAGGCTTTGCAGCACATCCCTCCCAAGGATGCTCTAAGCCTTTAAAAGGGGAACAACATGTACAGGGGAGCACTGATGCAGTTTGTTTAGCATTTTCTTACTGAAAAATACACCCATCTTTAACTAAAACAAACTCTGACATTGCTGCACCTCTCTGTACCCTTCTCTCCAACTGCTTCAAATCTCTGAAGAGTTGCAAAGCAGTCGTAGAGGGCAGAAAGAAAAAAAATGAAATTCTTTGTTGTGCAGCTTCATTAACAGGATTTGCCTCTCTCTGCCTCAGCAGAGCTAGAACATAGGCTCAGCCAGCAGTGTGAAACGCCAGGAATTACAAGATGCACACTCTGATTTTCAGTCCTGCCAGTTAGCTGCTGCATGACCTCAAGTCAGTCATTTCAGGTTCCCAAATATCACGAGATCTTGGGAAAATTAATTCTTTTTTATTCATAAGAACACTTACAGGCATTAAAAACAAAATGGTAATTCCATGCTAGCCCAGGTTTAGCCATACATACACATAAGACAAGGAAAACAGTTTTCTCACAAGTGTTTACTTTAAACCTACCAACAATGTGTAGAGTAGGGTAAGCAAATAGGGGATGTAAATGGCACCTCCATATTCATAAAGGGGCTGTAACCAGAATGGTATTGTATGTTACTGTCCTGGAAGCAGGAGATCTGGGTTCCATTCTCTCTGAGTTACTAATCCCCAAACACATTCAATAACTAGGAAACTCCAAGACATTTCTTGGTGTCACATACACCAGCAATAAAACAGGAGAGTTACGTTTCCCACTAATTTCTAAACTAGTGTTTATTCAGAACAGCAAAGTAGGAGAATGAGGTAGATATATGATTTCAATTTACATCCCATTACAAAGTTAGACTGTGATGTGGTTAGAGTGCAAAACTATTTTTTATTTTATGAAACCTCAAGGCTCAATGCCTGCTTCATCTCGAATCTCAAATAAATTGTGCAGAAAATAGTGAAAATTAATTTAACAGTGTGATAATAGCAGAGAATATATTTTACTCTAATGGAAAATGCTAAAGTTCAAAACAACACACTGCACTTGCATGGCCTATTGTAGGGTCAGAACTCAACGCATCCTTTGTAAAGTGAGCCTTTCCAGAAGGCTAAGTCACCTTCTCCCATTTGAGCAGTCTGCATTCAAACTAGCTGTCCTAAAAGTGCAGGAACTGTCGTAGTTTGAGGCCCCCCTCAAACAGTTCTGCGCACCCCCC
>JASSUY010009556.1:0-12367 GCA_032466535.1 Forpus xanthops | reverse complement strand
GCGCATTCAATCCCACTGTCCATGTCATCCACAAAGATGTTGAACAAGACCGGTCCCAGCTGATCCCTGAAGGACACCACTTGTTACTGGTCTCCAGGTGGATATTGAGCCATTGACCACAACTCTGTGTGCGGCCATCCAGCCAGTTTTTATCCAGCAAGTGGTCCACTTATCCAATTGATGTCTCTCCAATTTAGAGACAATGATGTTATGTGGGACAGTGTCAGACACTTTTCAGAATAATGAAATAATAATTTGCAGCAGTGGCATATAAAAACCCTTGAGATTTTGAGTAAATATTGAAAGACCTAGAATTACATTAAAGAGATAAAGTATATAATTATAGTGATGTGCAGTTATATCTTTTCTTTAGGTGCATAAGGATGTTGCCAACTCATATTTCCATCAGGGAACAGCAAGTTATGAAAAGAATTTGCAAGTTCTTTTTCATGTTTTATGACTGTAGCCTTCCAATACCTAAATAAGGCCTACAAAAATGTCACTCTGGACAGGGACTTTTTACAAGGGCATGTAGTGACCGGGTAAGGGGGAATGACTTTGAACTAAAATAGGGTAGATTTAGATTACGCATTAGGAGGAAATTCTTTACTGTGAGAGTGGTAAGGCACTGGAACCTTGCCCACCAAGGAAACACTTGCCCAGAGAAGTCATGGCTGTCCCATCCCTGGGAAACTGTTTAAGGCCAGTTTGGATAGGGCTTTGAGCAACCTGGTCTAGTGAAACCTCCGTGGCAGGGATCTGGGACTTGATCTTTAAATGCCTTCCAACACAAACCATTCTGTGATTCTGTGATTATTGTACTGATTAATGTCAGTATTTAATATTGATGATACAAAAGCATAGACATTCTTTCTAATCCTGTGCTAGGTGGGTTAAATTGTTTACTCAGTCT
This sequence comes from Forpus xanthops, assembly GCA_032466535.1. NCBI lineage: Eukaryota > Metazoa > Chordata > Aves > Psittaciformes > Psittacidae > Forpus > Forpus xanthops. The sequence goes on along the minus strand of JASSUY010009556.1, from coordinate 11,454 downwards.
TCAAAATATCTGTTTATCTATAGCAGTCTAACAAAAACAAAAACAAAAACAAAAAAGGAAGGTAGGCAAAACTATAAAAGCACAAATGACTTTTAATATCAGAACTGTTATTCTGAATGTCACTCGGGTAGAATTTATTTAGATAAAGCCTTTTTGAATTTTGATAATATGAAAGGAAGTCTTGGACAGCAGTAGCTTTATTAAAAATTTTTCTTAATTTGGAGTTTGTCTTAAATTGGTGTTTTGAAGTTTGTCCACAGAAATTAATGGAAAAAAAGTTTCAAGACTTCAGACTGTTGGTAGGGACTTCTGTAAGTTCCCCAAGGCTTTCTGGTGGAGGGGCTAATACACAATGGAGTTGACTCACTTACAGATATTTAGTATCCTGGCAAATAATTATTTGTTTGGGAAAGTCTCAAGCATAAAAAAAGAAGTCCTTAGTGTAGGTGAATCGCAGCAATGTTTCTGCTTCAGTTACCCCTTAAAACAGTGAGCATTCACTTTGAAAAGCCTACTCCTGAGACATCATGCTTCTAAGACACAGAATAGATCTGACTGTTCTATAATGTACATGCCTGAAATATATACCAGCACCCATTATCTTAAAATTGGAAATTTGCCAAACTGCTGCAAGAAATTTCTCTAATTAACAAAAATACACTGTTAAAAAGACCAGTTGTTAGAGCGGTTTGGAGACCGCACATGAGTTGTACACCTGAAAAAGTTTGGGGAAAATTGAAAAAATTAAAAAATTTCAGCAAGAAAATGTAATTTGCAAGTCTATAAAGGTCTTCTGATTGTGGTTTTCTAACTTTATGCTAATGTTAATTGGGAATAGAGGTTTGTATGTTATTTAAGTAAAGTCTTCATTTTCTGTTGACTTTTTTTGATCTCCTTTCTATTCTCATTTTATGGGGCTAATTGACTAAGTTCCAAAAATGAACTAAAACCATCAGGTGAGCATAGACATTGGTTAAAAAGAGAATGTGAAAAATCTGAAGTGAACTTCTAGACCCCAGGCTCTTTGACTAGTATCCCAGGTGAAAACAGAGAAGGATAATGTGAAAAGAAACTTTAACATTCTCAAATAGTCTTTCATTGAGAGGCTACCTTACTGGTGGCTTTGAAGACAAATATGTATCTAATTAATTTTTTTTCGGAATTCTGAGGCCATTAAAGGTGTGACTAATCTAAGACATTTTACAAATGACCCTTTTTCATAGAAGCATGATGTAGATTAATTAAGATCAAAATAAACAAGGCAGATGAGCTTCAGACTACTAATATTCTAGTATTTATCTTTTTTTCTTTTTCTTTCTTCTCATAAGTATACACAAGGACATGCACTTCTAAAATGCCAATCTCTAAGACCCTGTTCTTCCATCTATTGAATTTGAGAGATTACTGTCTTGTACTGACAGTTTAATTTAATTGGTGAAAGTAAAATCAAGTTTGACATCTAACTGATATTTACACAGACTTCAGAAGGTAGATTTTATTTAATCTAATTCTTTTAACAAAATAAATTTTTCTTAGTAATTAGTAGTAAGAACAAGATAATTATGGGCTAGTATTTTTTTCCCATTTTATCATGGAAAATGTATTTTTATTGAATAGATTCTATTTATTGAAACTTTTGAGGGTAACTCAAAATTTTGACCATGAAATCTCACGGAAGTACATATAATAGCCTAAGATACTGTTACTTAAATATTTTTAATTTTTTTCTTACTGGTGTGTCACTGCTAAAGCAAGAATCTTTAACTACTTTGTGTAATAGCATAAAACCTTGTGAAGAAGATGAACTCAAGCTTGGAAAAGGCTTCTATGTGTCTTTGCATTCATATTGTCTTATTATTTTTGTACTTTTAGGGACTAAGAAAAAGAAGAAGGTTTTACTATTTTTTATTAGGTTTTACTCAATATTGCAATGACACTTTCACATTTATTATAAGGTAATTCATCATTTCATAGCATACAGTGTAACAGTATGTGATAACTCCAACAGCTTTCTGCCACCGGTTCTAGAGTAGCTTGCATTTTTATTGCTACAGTATAACAATTACTTAAGACTCATAACTTACTTTTCAATTTTTTAAAACTTATTTTTCAAAAGTTAATGAAACACAGCAAACAACTTTTAGTATCTTGCTACCTGAAATTCTGCAGCTTTATACAGTTCTCATCTAGTTATTGTTTAGATATATTTTTAAATTGAGGATGTTATGGAATGTTTAATATTTCAGAAGGCTTAATATCCCCTTATATATTTTGCAGACAATCCTGAGCTAGTGAGCCATGTTCAAGTTGGTGTTAGAATCCTGGACATCAATGACAACCCTCCAGAGCTTGCCAGAGAGTATGATGTATTTGTCTGTGAGAATGCAAAGCCTGGTCAGGTAACTCTCGCAGTTATCTTTCTCACAGGTATCTTTCTCCCAGTGAGAAGGAAGAATTACTTTATTTCTTAATGTCACATATGTAAAAAGTTTGATTTGGAGAACACGTCATAATTCTTTCTGATTTCATTTTTGTATTTTACATTTGTTTCGGCTGTTTTAACAGTATTAGGTTGAAGGGAGAAGATGTGGAAATTTGTTCAATGTATCTTTATTGTTGCTGAAAAAAATTACCCAAAATGTCTTTTGTAAATATCTAAAAGTAAAGCTTTAATCTTGTCAGATAAGTAATGGAATTTGACAAATCACTATCCTCAACAAAATGGATGAAGCAGATTTAATCTCTCTTATCTAAGTGTCATGTGGTAGAATACAGGTCACTGAAGTAGCTGGTTAACATTCTGATTTTTTGCATGTTGATGGACCTTGACCTTGCAGGATCCTTATGGGAAGGATGTTGAAGGGCTTTTCACAAATATGAGCATGGGGAAGGTCAGAACTGAGACTGGAAATGTGATAGCTGAATCACATTCCAGACATTGCTACTGTGATTGATGCACTTCATTTCAACTCATGGTTTGACAATTTTACTAAGTGCCTTTGTTTTTTTGCATAGATTGAGTTTTTACCTAGCACTCTATGCTGATTTTGTGTTTATACAGGTTTTAATTTACAATTGTGAACTTGTATCTTTCTGGAGTGGTTTCTGTGGTTATGAAAACCATAAGCCTTTAATAACCATCTTATATTAATCTCTCTAGCTTTTCCTACAACAAACATAAACTTTTGATAGCTCCTACTTCATGCAGCAAGGAATTTTAGTTTGATTGCATGTTTCAGGGAGACCTATCTCCTTCTTCATTGTTTTTTTTTCTTTCTTTGTTGTAATCTTCCAGTGCTGTCTTCAATCAATATTTACCAGTTCTTGAGTTGGGAGAGAGAGAGTGCAGCTGATCCCTCTTTATTATCTCTGTGCTATTCATAAATCTTTAGCACATTGCCCCTCAACCATCTCTTGTCCAGACTGAAGAGTCCTACTTGGACAAGCTGTGATAAAGTTTTTCTATGCTGTTGAGCATTCATCTTGTCATCCTTTAAACTTCCTCCAATTCCTCTCTGTTCACTTTGAGACGGGGAATCAAGATTCACGATGAAGTGGCCTAGAATTCTTATCATAGTTTATGCTTCATAGTATATGATCTCTGCTTTGTTCTCTTCCTTTGCTAGTAATTTCTGACAGTTTTCTCTAACCACTAGTAAGCATCGAATGCAAAAACCTGCCTGTCATAACACCATTATCATTGGAAGTAATGGTCAGCTCAGAGTTCACCATCATGTATGTGAAGTTAAGACTTTATGTCAATGTATAAAGAATTTCACCTGTCTTTGTATTGCCTGGCTACCAAGTATTGGAAGGTCTTTAGTGTCAGTGCTTCCTTTTTTCTTCCTTGAACAATTCAGTATCATAAATAGGTGGACTGATTATCCATATGGTCAGTGTAATAATGAGCAAGTGGCCCAGCGTAAACCTTTGTGGAGCAGGAAATCCTTGTGACTTCCTCTCTTTGTGGAATAAACAGTTTACAGAAGAGACCCTATTCCCTGTCTTTTGAGCAACTACATGTGCAAGGACCTTCCCTCTTATCTTATGACTGCAGAGTTTTCTTAAGTGCTCTTATTGAGACACCTTACTCAAGGCCATTGAAAATCCAAGTAGGTCTATCAACTGAATATGTCTTATTAGCATGCTTATTAAAGTAAAAATAATGTTCTGAAAACATCAATTAGAGTCTTAATAGAAGAATTAGAACTTGTAGAAAAACTATTTTTTTTTTTTTAAATAAGGTAACATTTCTTAGAATTAATTGTAGTTGCTTTCAGCAGATTCTGATATTTTTAAAATGTATATAATTTAACATAATTGTTATAATTAATAATAAGCTAAAGCATGCAGCAAACCTAGCTCAGAAATGCACTTTTAGCTGGATGGGGGTGGTGGTGGTGGTGGTGACTAGCTGATGTTTCTTATTAGCAGAATCTTAACTCTCCAATAGTAGCTTTGCAAATGGAAAGTTATGAGAGAGATGTTTAAAGGATAAAATAAGCTTTACAGTCACATCATTTGCTCCTGATTTCAGTCAGCATCATATTTCTCTCTGAGCTGCCATTGCAAGCATGAATGACTCCTGATCTCTGCAGCATCGCAGTTAACACCAAAGATTAATGTTACCATGAAGGGCTCTAGAAGCAGTAGTAGAAACAGTCGACTCTTAAAGCAGCTGGATCAGCATACTGTTGTATTCTTTAACAGGGCTCCATCACATATATGATATGCACTAATTTTTATTTGTATTGCATGACAAGGCTTCAGGAAACATAGAGAAATCATTGCACTGTACAAACCCAAAAAACAAAATACAGAAGTACAAGGCTCTTACTCAGAATATTGTGCTATCTAGCTTAATAAAGAAAATGACAGTATCAACAGATATTAGGGAAGGACAAATAAACAAAGATTACAGAACAAGACAAGTGTTCCATATGCCAAAAAAGCATGCTCAGCTGGATGGTTTTGGATCACTAAAAAGGCAGTATTTACTCTGAGTTTTCATCATCTTGTGAGAAAGATTTATAAGATTTATCACTAAAGAACAAATTCTGTCAGGTGCTGCCAGGCACTTCTGTTTGGCTAGTGGTTTTGAGGTTGGACTCCAGCCCCACACTGCCCTGGAGGAGTTTCTTTCCTCAACACGTCTACTCTGAATGTCTTATATGCAAGATAAACTAACCAGGAGTTTGTCACAGGAAGACTTTTTGAGTTTGCTTGCTTGTGTTCAGAAGAGGCTTCTATGTAGAGAAATGACAGTATCATTTAATTGCACAGCCTCTGTCTCTTGCTTCCTTTCCCTCCACAGCTCATATTATTTGCTTAAAAAAAAAACCAACCAAACAAAAAAAAACCCTCAACAATGCTAATAAAACTTAAGGACTTAAGTGTTTAAATGAACCCCCCTGAAGCATGGCAAACAGAAAATGCATGTGAGAAGATCAGCATTTCCACATTGAAGTGACAGTTTTACTCCCTTAGCAGTCACCTTGTTGATAAGATAAACTAAGTATCTCCAACAGCTTACAGGTGAAGCCTCGGTTATATTATACATTAAAGTAGGTAAAGTAGCTATATTTTGATCTTATATAGTATCTAGACTTTGAGAACTCTTGACTTCTAGAAATATACTGATTTTGTGAATGGTTATGAAATATAGTCAGTGTAGGAAAATGAAATTTTGCAGTCTTGAAGTGAACTTAAAAGTAAATTTTTCCATTTCTTCAAGTGCATTTTTTTTTAAGGATAATAAGAGCAAATACTTATTTAAAAAAAAAAAAGTTTAAATGCTTTGTTTTGAAAAGTGAAGTGTTTATAGTTTTTTGAGTGTTTCTAAGTGCAGTGTTTCTCCTGGCAGAGTATGAACCTATTAAAATATCTGTCTAGATCTGCAAGTCACATTCTCTACAGCTCTCCAAATATAATTTTTTTCTGGTGCTTTTCAGAGGAATAATAGCGAAAGTTGCTATAGTAGTAAAATTTCATTTCCCTGACACTATCCATCACTGTACATATTCATGCCCATGCACACACACATACGTGTACAAAGAGCTTTTTCAGAATCAGGGTGTATAAATATTGTGCTGTCAACATGAGCTACCTCACCCTGGATGCTCTTATTTCTAATAGCCACAAAAAATCAATGTTAGCAGCCAAGGAACATCTCTGCTACAAATTTGTCATGTGTATATTTTCTTTTTTATTGATTCAGTTCTGGAAAGTATTTGAGTAAAATTTAGTACCTTCTCTCTATCCTCTTCAGTTAGTTCTCCTCCATTCTTGAAATTTTCTCTTTTCTTGACAACTCTTGGCTTTAAAAATTGCATAACCCTCCAGTTTCATCACTTCAGTGCTGTCAGCTGAGCTTTACAGCAGCTTAGGTTCTATATCTACATTTCTGTCAGCTTGGTAAGGTGAATGTTAATGTCTGCTAGTAGGCCATTAATTACTTGAGCCATTAATTAGAAAAGGTTAACAGTACATTTGGAGCTTAAGTGGGCACACAGTTTTGTTCCTCACCTGAATTATCTGAAAGAGTGTGAATGTTGACAGTATATTTTCTGAGTTTTAAAATTAGTCCTAAAACCAAATATTCTTTTTTGTTAAAGTCTGGTGGCACTGAGGTCTTGATCACAGGTATTTTTGTCGCAAAATGGTGTGTTCTTGAAGCAAGATTCTGTAAAATGTCACTAAATGTTTTATGTAAGAGAGGACAACAGGAGAAAAGTTTATCTGCTAAGCTGTCAAATAAAAGCTGAAGGTGCTTGGCAAAATGACTTACATTTCACTGATAAACAGTATTTGTAAACAATATTTAATAAATTTGTATCTTTTTTGTTATGGTCTTCCCTGAACTTTTTACAACTACGCATGGTCTTTAACAGTATTTTTAGTATTTGGGTAGTAATAAAAAATTATTCTTTTGAGAATATTTCTCCATCAACTTCATTTTTTTCTTGCCTTGCCTCATACCATTTCAGCATTATGAGCTAAATAGATATGGCTAATTTAATCTTACTTTTCAGGCTTTACATTGTAGTTATTTTAATAACAGATATGCTACCTTTGCAAAATTCAGTAGAGAACAATTAGCTTTTGCCAAGCATTTTCACCAGTATTGCCATGACTTTGGCAAGCTGCATGATTATAGATGTCTCTTCCTGATCTTACTCTGATGCAGTTTACTAAAAATTATTACGACAAACTTCTATTCTTAGCAATTATCATCAATATTAGTAGTTGTGTCACATGTGTATAATAAAATGTACTATATTGTATATAGCCAAAGAAATCAGCATTGTACTCTATGTATTTGTTTACATATGTTTGTTTTGCTTCTCTTGTGTGAACTAAGGTAGAGAACTGTATGCTGTCTTTTAGCTTTAAAAACAGGCCAGATCACTTGAGCCTGTACTGTTTATGCTTCAGGTTCAGTCCAGGCAGACTGCAGCTGAACAGTGAAAAGAAAAATTCTCATAAAAAGAGCTCTTTCTCTCCCCCTCTTATGTTCCCTTAGGATATCTATCAACTCTGTGCAGCTGTCTGTGTGGGCTTCACTGCCTATAACACGAGAGCAACTTTTATTAAATTCTACTTTAGCACTTGATCTTCCAGACCCAGCATGAAAATGAAAGCAGAGGTAGAAATATTACTTGGTCACACATTCCAAAAGCTTAGCTCGTATTTAGTTGAAAGTAAATCTTAGAAACCATCAGGGCTTTCAAAGGCAAAAGTGCTACCTTTCAAAGATACCTCTCCCATCAAATTCTGTTGCTTTGGGGCAAACCAGACTAAAACTAGGAGTGGCTACTCTCCTCCTGTTGTGTTCTCCGACAACTTAAAAAATATTCTTAAGAGGAATTTTAGTCAGCCAGTATTATATACTTGACATTTTGGTTAAGCAGTTGCTTTTCCTAACCAATAAAAGTACATCTAATTAGTGGGATGGCCAGCAGATGATGTTCCGCGTAGACCATCCTGGCACCACATAGACCATCCTGGTTCAGCCTGAATGTTGGAACCATAAAAACAGATGTTTAGGCGAAACTCTAACTATGAAAGTCACCGGTATGTAATACGGAAGTTGCAAATATCTGTACCAGATCCTGACTGTACCAGAATATCAGAAACTGTAGATGCTTTAGATGCTTTTACCTAGCTCTGAGGTGTGGTTGCTAAAATATTTCATGTTGGGGAAATCATACTAATGGCCTAGTCACTTCATCAGTTGAATTAAACAGCATGGAAGTAGAAAATTAAAATAAGGTAAGTTCGAGCATCCTGTGGAAGCCAGGTATTATTTGGATCAAGTTCAAATTGCAACACCTTCACTGTTAATTTTTTATTTCAGGTAATTCAGACTATCACTGCAACTGATAAAGATAACTCTGCAAATGGGGCAAGATTCCATTTTTCCCTTGATGAAAGGCTTTCTTTGAATCCCAACTTTACTCTAAGGGACAACGAAGGTAAATGAAACACAAAAATCTCAAAGAAATGGGTCTCTGTTTTGTCTGGGATGTCTCATTGAACAGAACAGTTTCCTTGAGTTTCTTGACAGAAAACCGTAATCTGTCATCACTGAACTGGCTGATATAAAGGACATGGTATATACAACATACTGCAAACCATGAGTAATTAGATATTGCATTATTTTAATGTATATTCCATTTTATTTTAGCATTTATACTTGACACTTTCAGCAATGTTTTTAAAAAGTGGATTGATGAGAAAGATGTTGGCATATTGGTTTATTTCCTGGTGAAGAGCACTGAGTGGGTATTGTCAAGGTTATTGCTGGTTATTGCTTAAAGGAGAAAACAAGAATTCAAAGGGCATACAAAGCTGAATTAATGATTACTTTTACAGCTGTGATACCAAGAGCAGGTCCTTCAGTGTTTCCTGGATGATAGTCTATCACTTCAGGCCCTTCCTAACAAAGTGTGCCTAAAAAGTACAATCAGAAGTACATAGCAAATAGCCCCAGAGGGAAAATGGCCTTCAGAGTTACTTTGTACAAGTGTTTATGAACATGTCTTAAATCAAAGAATCATTTAAACTTTAAAAAAAAAAAGAAAAACACACAAAAAAAAAAATCAGCCTTACTATTTATTGAGGCTTGCCTCATAGTTTCCATTTTACAACCTGATGAAAATGAAAGTAAACTTTAAATGCTTGTCTGTAGTTTTCCTCTTGAGCTTCATTGTATATGTGTATTGTGTGGCTTGTGTTTGTACACTGTGTGGAAGGATGAGGTGGTTGGCTTTATTTTACAGCTATAATTTTGCAGTAGTGTCGTGGAATACCTTCTGAGATCTTACAGATCACTACTCATCTGTAATGACTGAAAAGCATTAACTCCATAACTGCTATATACAGTAATGATTAAAGAATTCTTTATGATATTTTTTTATCTGTTTCTTAAAACCTTTCAGGGAAGAGGACCACATAATTCTCCTAAAAAGTCTGTTCCAATGTTTAACTACATACACAGCAGGAAAAAATAATCAAGTGCGACTATTTATTTGATCTAGATTCATGGTCCTGAAATTCTAACTCCAAAAGAGATCAATACAATATCTATCAATATTTAAATGCTAACAGTACTTGATGGACTAACTCATATATTAAAAATATTCCTTAAATGATGAATCTAACCCTTTCCCAGAATAATATATCACTTCCACTCAGATAGTCGTATCAAAAGCCAGAGGGATATTTTCTAAAAGAAGTGTATTGTTGTGTATATTTATATTTGAGTCCAAGACTCAAATAAACTCCATGTAATGTCATGTGGAAGACCATGGCCATCTTCATTTCCAGGCCGGCTTCAATTGGAGCTTGGCTCAGTTGCCTCTATACAAGAGCCTGTAGCATGGGGAACAAGCAAGAGGAATTAAAGATGAGTGCACGTCTACGAGGGTATGGTATAATAGGTATCACAGAAACAGGTGGGATGACTCCTATGACTGGTGTGTTGGAATGGAACGTTACAGGCTCCTTAGGAAACACAGGCACGGTAGGTGAGGAGAGGGAATTGCTGTTTATGCTAGGAATAGCCTGGAGAGTACAGAAATCTGGGGACAAGTGAACAGTCGGTAGAGAGTTTGCAGATCAGGGTTAAAGGGAGAACAACAATGGAGATATTATTGTGAGGATCTGTTACAGACCACCTGATCAAGATGACTCTATGGGTGAAGCACTCTAGACAGATAGAAACACCCTCATGCTCACAGGCCCTTGTTCTCATGGGGGACTTCAACCACCCTGATATCTGTTGGAGCGACGGTATTGCCCGGCACAAGCAATCCAGGATGTTACTTGGCTGTGTGGGAGAAATCTTCCTTCTGCAAGTAATGGAACAGCCAGAAAAAAAGAGGTACCATACTTGACCTCGTACTTACCAACAGGGAAGGGCTGGCTGTAAATGTGATGCTCCAGGACAACCTTGATTGCAGCAATCATGAGATGGTCAAATTCGAGATCCTCAGGACAGTGAGAAAAGCACACAGCAAGCTCATTGCCCTGGATTTCCAGAGAGCAGACTTTGCCTCTTGAGGAACCTGCTCAGTAAGGTTCCATGGGATATAGCCCTAGAGGGCAAGGGGCCTCAAAATTGTTGGTTGATATTCAAGGATCACCTGCTGCAAGCTCAGGAGTGATACATCCCTACTAGAAGGAAGTGCAGCAGGAGGGCCAGGAGACCTCCTTGGATGGATAAGTTGCTGCTGAGGAAACTTTGAAGGAAAAGCAAGGCTTATGGAAGGTGGAAGCAAGGACAGGAGGCCTGGAAAGAATGTTGTGCGGAAAGCTAGGGACAAGATTAAGTTAAGGCCCAGTTAGAATTAAATTGGGCTAGGGGTGTTGAAGATAACAGGAAGGGATTCTATAGGTACATAGCAAATAAAATTAAATCCATCCGCAGTTCCTGAAGGAGTTAGCAAATGAAGTTGCTAAGCCACTGTCTATCATATTTGAAAAATCATGGCAGTCAGGTGATGTTCCTGACAACAGGAAAAAGGGAAATATAACCCCCATTTTCAAGAAGGGGAAAATGGATGAGCCAGGGAACTACAGACCAATGAGTCTCACCTCTGTGCCTGGCAAAATCTTGGAGCAGATTCTCCTGGAAGGCGTGCTGAGGTATATGAAAAACAACAAAGTGCTTGGTTAAAGCCAGCATGGCTCACTAGAGGGAAATCCTGCCTGACCAATTTGGTGGCCTTCTATGATGGGGCTATGGAACTGATGGACAGGAGTAGAGCAGTTGATGTCATCTACATGGACTTGTGCAAAGTGTTTGACACTGTCTCACATGACTTCCTTGTCTCTGAATTGCAGAGACATCAATTTGGTAGGTGGACCACTGTCGTGGGTTCAGCAGCAGCAGTCATTTTTCTTTAAGTAGTAGCTGGTGTAGCACTGTGTTTTGGATTTTCGGCTTGGGAA